>JBCEWB010062517.1:2474-14811 GCA_039654565.1 Peronia peronii
ACAAACACTCGCTTCCTACTCTTCTTTATTGTTCCTTTTATATATTAAAATGCGAAAAATAAAAGTGACTGGAAGGTGGAATCCCTCGACACGTGTTAGCTAGTGGAGAGGAAAACTATTGTAAGTGATTTTTTGCAAATTTTACAAGGGGAGGAAGAAATACGGTTTAATTTCAAAAGCATTTACAACAATGGCCAGTGCTTGGCTCAATGGAAAACTGGTTCATGTGTATTCACATAGAATGCTGTACCGCAACATCACCTAACATCACGTATGTAATGGAGTAGTAAACTACTACATGTATTCTAAATTTACTTGCTCTGTAGTTAAAATAGTTTTCTTTTTGGCCATAAAGTATGTCCATTTATTACCACAGTTTGTCACTCTGACACAAGTTGCGTCCCTTTGTATGTGTCCTTTCCTGTAGAAATGTCGACCAAAATTACATGTATAAGGATAGTTTTCCTCTCATTTCATACTTTTCGAAACATTATTTTAAAATGCATTGTTTGGAGCTCTTAATTATCATAAATACTTTTTAATGTTTGTCAGGTGGCAGAGAAAAGGTGGAACTTGTTAACCTGTGTAATTATTTTTTTATGGGGGGGGGGGGGGGGTGGGACAAAAAACAAAAATAAGTAACAAATGACGCCCGAATAGGAGATAACGAGCGGATACAAAATCTTTCTACCCTAACTGTCATAAGAACTGCACCATTTCGCGTCGTGAATCTGGAGAGAGAAACAACGCTAACAACATGTTCCAATAGTTATTGTTATAAGTTTATATGTAAGGTAGGAAGCGGGTGTTTTTTAATTTGTTGACGTGTGTAAATACTTTTTCATTATTTGCGTATAAAACGTCGGAAGAAAGCGGATATTCGTCATCTGACAATGTACCGGTAAGCTTTACAATTTTTATTTTTTTAAGAATTCATTATTTCATAATTTGTTCGGTGTAAAATCAGACGCAACTGAATATGCCAATGACTCGCTGTTTCAGTCCATCTATTTAAATTTTAATGCATTACTTCCCTTGAAGTGACCGTTATGAGTTTTTGTTGTTTGTTTTTTTCCCCCCAGTTTATATATATCTTTATTGATATCAGTCCCAAATGGTTCGAATTCCATTCGATAGGAGTCATTTCATGCTCTCATATGATACCAAATGAACCTTTGTATCTCCTCACAATCACGACTTATTCGCAACTGAAGATACTCATGGCTCGCTTTTTCAGTCTATCTATTTCCACCATTGTTTCCCTTGATGTGTTTGTCTTCAGTTTGTTTTTCAGAATTATGTATGTATGTATGTATGTCGACATCAGCCCAGACGAGTTTTACTGATTCTGATAAAGGACATTTCGAGCATTGAAGTGGCAGCAAATTTAAATTAGCCTTTGTATCTCTTCATAAATCCGAGTTATTCGCAATTGAAGGTGCGAATGGTTGTTTTTTTTTTCAGTCTATCCATTGAACGCATTATTTTCCTTACTTGAAGTGACTGTTATGTTTTTTGTGTTTTTTTTTTCCAGTGTATGTAACTCTTCTGATATCGGCCCCTGTGGCTCAAACTGCATTCTTACGACACTTTAAGCTTTAAAATGGTTTCAAATTGATCTGAGAATGAAACTGAAATAAGAATACATCCATTTATGGTACATGTACTTGAAAAAAGCAAAGAAATTATAACATTAGTAATGAGTAATAAACTTCAAAACAGTCAGACTGAATATTCTTATTGGTTACAGTTTCAGGGGGATAAAAAAACAACAACAACAACAACAAAAAAAACAAAAAAAAAAACAACGAAAGGAACTGAATATTAAGTGAGAAACAAAAATGTTGTCAATGCATAACAATGACATTGACTAAGTGTTCCCTGCCGATGATTTCTGACTTCTCTATTGGCTGTGTGCGATATGGAGAATTCATGTGGTGTATTGTCTTCAACATGTGGCTATTATTTTTCAGTTTTCTATTTAATGTGAAAGACTATACAAGAACAATAAGATTAAAGATGAGAAAAACAAAATAAGAACAACAAACATAAGACCGATAACCAGTATCACTAAATCAAGATCAATAAAAATAAGGAAAAAAAAAAAACACATCAGAACAAAACGAACACGATCAAGGACAAGAACATAATAGAAAACAACAAAAAGATCAGTAATAAAGCCACAAAAAACAACAACAACAACAACAAAAAAAAAACAACGACAACACGATGACAGTTGTCTTCTCTTATCAACTAGGCGTTCAAACAGTTTATCTATACCACTGTTTGTATATACATGAAGGAAGAAAAAAAAACGGTAAGGAGAAAAGTATAAGCAGTTTACGAGAAAACAAAACAGAAATTGGAGAAAATACATGTATACTGAACTTGCTATACGTATAGGAAGAGAGAAAATAATTTTTGTGTACAATATGCTATCGTTTACCCACACTTTTGTGTTGTGATCTAACAATAAAAGTGGAGGGCTAATCTGAATTCTGATTGACTTTTTAAAAATTTTTTTGGAGCCTGCGACTAAGAGACATGCCTATTGATGTTATTAGATATGTCGTGGATACAAGGGATTGTGTGCTTGCTGCACGTGGCATGCAAGCCATTCCCCCGCAACCCCCCCCCCCCACACACACACATAACACTTTAGTTAGGTTGTGATAAAGCATAAATCTGCCATTAGAAAGTACACAGATTGCGACTCGGAAACAGAAGGGCGGGGGGAGGCAACAAAAAGAAGGTAGGCAATTTAAAAATAAAGTAGGAAGATCAGTAGTTTATTAGTAAATAAAATACATGTACATGGTTTGGGCAGTGGTCTTTGGCGCGTGGTATGTACCTTGGAGAGGTTGACAACGCAATGATATCATGATCATTAGATATAACAATCCTTTTTGGCCTGCTTCACCAACCGTTAAAAATGCACATTTAAAAGTCACAGATCAACTTTTCCTACAGATATAAGATCATTATCAGTTAAACTATGTGCATGCCTTGAATTTAATTTAAGGTTTTTATTCGTTTACATAGCACTGTCGTAATTTCTGCTTGTTTCTTCTTTTGGTTCTTCTGCAAACGAGGGATTTGTGTTTTCGTTTCATTTTGTTTATTTTGTTTCATTTTTGTTTTCTTTTGTTTTTTGTTGTTGTTAGATTTCTACAGCCTTTTTTCATTAACGGACTAGAGTTCTTTACTTCAATAGGCGCAGCAGAAACAAAGACAATAAAGAGAGCCAATAACTAGCCACTCTTAACATTGAAAAGGAAAAACCAAAGCAGTGAATATTCAATCAGTGATTTAATTCTGGCCAGATTCCCGCGGGGATGAGGTTACAGATATACACGTACATGTACATATTTGCTGTCTTATATTAATTTTACAAAGCTTTTGACGATAAATGATGAAATAATAGACCATCCTAATACTAAACCCTCGTCAAATGTAAACAATAAAAACATGTATCACACACACACTTTAAACATCATTCTTTGGGCATTCATAACAGGTATTGAACAAAAAACTGGTTGATACCACTAGCTCATTATCTTTCCAAACCTGATCTATATTATACATCTACATGTATAGATTTATCAACAAAAAGAGTCAAATCTCAAATTCAGTGACTAAAATGTGATAGATTGTACAAAAAAAAAGAAAGAAAGAAAGAAAGAAAGAAAAACAAATGTCCCAAAAAAAAAAAAATTATACTAAATTTTAAAAAATGCTTGTACCCAACAGAGATCCCATTTATGCCATCCACTTAAACACATTCTATTCACTTTGATCAGATTATGCGAAAGCATGTTTATGAGTTAGAAAGTTGCTTTCCACTATTTCTCTTCTGTATGTGAGTATTCATTACAACATATTCTATGATTCAGAAAATGTACCAAAAAAAAAAAAGGGGGGAGTGAGAGGAAATAGTCATGGAGTAATGGAAAAGGGTGCTGTATAGTAAAAAAAAGAATGTTAATAATCAGTTTGCAATGGCATAGTTTTTAGAGACCAGTCGTTGCCCCAAAATTATATTGTCCTAACTACAACAGTTTTATGTAACAGGAAACATCCATCATTCTTAACTGACATTACACATGACAGAATCCATAAAATATTTCTGAAAAGTGAATCCACTATTCCTACATAATGCTCATGCATGTGGTCCATGATCTGATATTATGATACTTGTCTATAATAGGCTTTCAGTTTGCAATTATAAGCTGATCTACTGCTGTGTCCCCCAATACCCCATCAATACTGAAAAATGCTATGGTTTGTGCTACCATTCTTTTCTGAGGGTCAAAAAAGTCTTGCATCATTGGGCAAAACTTTGGTCCCAAGTGCTCAAGTCTGTTTGATACTACTGCAGATGTCGCATCCTAGGATGGTATATTTGATGATCCTGTACTATTATTACACACCAAGGTTAGATGTCATGATGCAAATGATTATGTCCAGCAAGCCTGGTCTGACCGAAGCCTTCAAAGAATTTTGCACTGTCTTCAGTGATCTATCAGTATCACATTTACATCAAAATAAGCCAAGAAACAGTGACTGGACAAGATTAGGTGTGACAACTGAGCCATTTTGAGAAACCAGAAATAAAGTTTGGTAAAGCAACCACAACGTTCTTCTGACACTTGCAAGCTGATGAAGAAAGACACCTGTCCCAATTTTGATAATTTCTGGACTTTGGACACTATCTGACATTTACTTACATTCTGTGAAAATATGGACCCTCAAATCTTCATTATCTTTCCAAATCTCATCTATATTATACATCTATCTCTAATAGCAAAAAGACTTAAATCTCCAATTCAATGACCTAAAACGAGATAATTTGTATGAAAAAAAAAGAAAAAAGAAAAACAAATGTCAACAATCAAATTATACTAAATTTTAGAAAATGCTTGTGCGCTACTGTTTTATATTCTTTTGAGGGGGGGGGGAGGAGGGGGGGGGGGGGAAGGGTGAGTTACTGTCTTACTCACATGGAAAATATGTCACCATTTTTGACTGCAAATTTCTCAAAGTTATTTTTCATTTTCTGACCAGAGGGTAGTTGTCTTCACAAGCTCATAGATAGCAAAGAAAATCAACATTTCCATAACGTTTGCAAAATGCAAAAGATAAGATTCCATAATCTGTGATGTTATAGATAAGCCGGAATATGAAACATTTGGAATTCCACTGAAATTTGGATAAAATTACAAATGGTTTAACAAAAATAAACAACAACAACAACAAAAAGAATGACCCAAATGATTGTGGTATGACTAAACTAAAATGAAGTTTGCTGTTGAGAGATATAAATACAACAAATAAAAAAACAGACAGACCCTGAAAACAGTTCACAGACCATTTACTGATGCACCACACTGTGTGCTGGTGAGCAAATAGGTATAAATAACAATACTGAGTTGCTGTAGCTTTGATCTGTTCTGGCCTAGTCAGATTTGGTGGTTTGTACAGCAGATTTGGTAAAGTTCTATGACAAGATAGATCTGGGTACTCTTTACAAAAAACCTGACCACATCGTGTGGTTTCCCCCCTTCCCCATCAACATATTTTCATGCAGGCCCCACAAACAAACAACATAATAAAATTATAATCCAGATGTTTCCCATCTGGTAAAAACACTGTTTTGTATAAATAAATATATTATGTACACATGTACAAGCCATTTATGACAACTGGATTGTGAATCAAAAAAAAAAAAAAAAAAAGCTATACTGCCAGATTCTAATAATCCCAAAGACATATAATTAAATGATCCCAATTAATATCAGACAATGTCATGTCATAAATCTCGTCATGGCTTTAGACTGCGAGACCAATTAACCAAAATGACCACTATGGTCAATTGTTTTTCCTCAGATTAAATATTAATCACATTGCTATGCGAAATAAATGAACTCTTCCTGAATCTTGCAGTGAAAGCCCATGCAGTGATGGTGAATGCCTGTCTGAATTGTCACATGATGGGAGACACTGGGCTTCTTTATTTGTAGTGTGGAACATAAAGCCCTGTGCACAATTAATACATTATGGGTCCCTCTTGTACAGGTAATTGTTGCAACCTTTGTAACTAATATGGCAAGAAGGAAGATGGTGTAACTTTTGGTTTGTTTAACACTGTCGGATGTCTCATGATGGGAGATACTCAGCATCTTTTCTTTCCAAAGTGGAACACACAATTCAATAAATTCGTTATGGATGCCTCTTGTAAAAGTAATTACTGCAACTTCTACAATCAAGATGGCAAGGAGAGTGATGGAGTATCTTTCCCTGTATTAAAACCGAAAAGGCCAGATATTCTGTGCCATTGTTTACAATCCCATTTACATAACCAGAGGCTTAGTCACCTCGAAATTCAAAATGAGTTCATTAAGTCAACCAACAATATAAATCATTCAACCATACATCAACTTTTTCCTAATTTACATCAGTCAATCAACAAAAAGGTATAAGAAAATCCATGTATTCACTGAATAATCTCAGTATTTAAATCCATATACTAGAGAATAAAAATCACTCTTTTTCTGTTTTAGGCAAAACCACATCAAAATTGTTATTGGTGCTAGCTAAATATATGTATGTGTGCATCAACTACAGATCAGGAGTCAAAAGTTTGGGAAAAATGGTGGAAACAAGAAGAAAAGAAACAAACCTTCTCCAGTCAGTAACCATATTGGGTGAAGAGAAATACATATACATGAAGCATCAGCACATAAGGCTGTTCATGTTGCTGTTGAGTATACTTTCCACATTTACATGCATATCATTTTGCTGAATACTCAGTATATTTTTTCTATTTCTACCATGTTTTCTATCATTATGCTGAGTATACTGCTCTGATTTCACTCATGTTTCTGAATATACTTTCTAATTTTTTATCATGTTGCTGAGAATGCCTTTCAAATTTCTGTAAAAGCCCCTTGACATGATTCAAAAGAAAATTTTGACTGAAGAAAAATGTTAGGGCTTTTACTTGCTGCACTATACAATGATTTATTACTCAATCAGTGGAAATTAGCAAAAACATATACATGTATCACTACTAATGCTGTGCTGAAATTTCTCATAAAATGTCTACACTAACAGCAGTTCAAAGATACCTCAACTGTCATTGTCAAAATATCTTCAAAATGATAATTGCTTTTTTTTTTTCCAACCCGTCACAATGCTGGTTTTACATTCAGAATTTCTGCCCAATTTTTCACTCAGCTTCATTCTGTCATTTCAAACTGATAAATTATTTAAACTTTTCAGTAGTTTCAGTACAAATGTTGTTTCCTTGCGAAGTGAAACTTAAGAGTTAAAAAAAAAAAAAATGACTCAATTCATCATTCAAACAAACAAAATACAACTCAACATAAATATGGTAGCCAGTGATAATATGATGGATGAGAAGCACTGGGGATTACTATTTTTTGCATATTATATATTACATTATGCCGCCTTGTTGAATTCTCGAGCTCTGGCAAAATGACTATGACTTCTTTCACCCTAAAGCGCCAAGCCCAGCAAATGTGATTCGGATGATTATCAACTACTCTCTGTCCATCAAGCCTCAACCCTGAATTACAATTAAGTGGCCTATGAGCCATGATAAATTTGAGCACATGAAATATCTGATGGCATCACTGGTCACTTAAATATTGTTGGTAACAAAATAATTTAACAATAACTTTATATACAACCAGTCTGATATACAAAGTAATACATGAACCCACTTATGAATGTAACAAAAATGTGTCAAATAAAAACAGAAAAGTAATAATACAATTATGAGAAATTATCAATGGGTAATACTTCATTTCAATAAATAACAACAACTTCTTAGTAACAATATATAAAACTCCTCTCAGACTTTGTTGATTCTTTCAACAATGTCAAATCTGCATACTGATGTGTATTTGAGGTGTAAAATTCCATATGGTACAAATGAGATTTTTTTTGTGTGTCTGGGCTTCTTTATGCTCTCTGCTATGTCTACAAGATAAACTTTGCACTGTATATTTCCTCTTGTTACCAGAAATTCAGGCAAATATCTTAAATAAAAATATGCCCAAAGTCTACTTTTATCAACGCCTAAACACAAGATGCATGACCAACAATTTCCCATTTTCTTGAAACTTTATTCTGATCACTTAGCACCATCTGCATTTTCAGGCAGTGCTGAATAGATCTCTCCAAACATTATTAAATTTTGTAACCTCCTGTAAGCTGTATTGTCGTTCATTTTGAGACAAACCTTGGATTATGCATTCTGTAAAACAGCACTCATGATACCTATAGAAATCACGGATTGTAAATTTATTGAATCATAAAGGGTTTTTGGATGCGTATCCCTCCATTCCCTGGGTTTAATAACTGACAAACATCTCATGAAATGATGAACTAATGTTGCATGTCCTAGTCAACTATAATTTGTTAACTTCAGATGTGAGATTCTTTTCAGATGTCTCCTTAGATCAGGGTTGATGATGCTGTTGCAGGTGTTTTCTCGCAACTATCTATAGCTATTTATCTCATATCTATCTCATTACTTAATAATAAAAGATGGCAACTGTTTAGCACTTACTTCCATAAAGTATATGCTGTGCTCTACAATCGATTATCTACCCAAACAAATTCAATACAAACACTCAAGTATGTTCTCAACTTTCTGGGAAACTTAGAAAGCAGCTGCCTGTTAAGCACTCAACCCTTATCAGTGAAAAAATAACATTCTCTGCTTATATCTATACATGTACTATCTGCAACAAAACCCATAAAAGGCTTATAAACTCGAAAACTACTGGATGTATCCATATGACACACAACACTGTTGCATAAAGATCCTCTATGTTTCTACTTAAATAAAGCCGGAAAAAGTTTACCATGTTTGACATTATTGTAAAAAGGCAATAACAATAGTATAGAAAACTCGCGAGAGTGTTTGATCTGAATTGTATGTTCGACAGAATGAGCGCTCAAAATACCAAGCATGTTTTCTTTGAGAAACATTCAGTTTAATCATCCAAAATACCAATACTGAGGTGCACACACTTGCCATACACTTTAAGTCACATAGCAGCATTGGTTTGACCTACATTTTGAAATCTCCCATGGAGCCGTGGGGTCTCTTATAGTTTGAATACTAATTTTGTAACCAAGGCTTAGTCAGGAAATATGTACAAATTGCCTTTCTCCAGGACAAACTGTCAGATCTCTTAAGAGTTCAAACCCAGGAACTTCTGATTACGAGTCCCACAGCCTAATTACTAGGCCACCAATACCACAGTAAATGATTCCTCCCTTTACCTCATCCTGGTGCCCAACTATGTCACATTCTCAATTACTTATTATTATAATTTCTGTTCTTTTTGAGGCACATAGTGGTTAGCATGATGAGAAATGATCATCAAAATCAAAAGGAAACTAGTGACACAAATGTGGAGAAACATTAAATAACAGAAAGTAACACAACTGTGATCCTGCAACATCAATGAGCTGCAGAGGTTATGAAAATGATAGTTATTCATGACTGCAACCCAAGTCCATCTTAGAAAAACAATATACATTGCCTGTAAGGTCCAATTTTACACATACATATATTTCCTCCAAAACAAAAACACAAAAATAGCATGCACTACAGAACAGAAGCTAAATGATAATTTATGAAACATAACTTATGAAAACACAATACATGCATATGAAAAAAATACACCAACCCAAGCTATTTCACAGTTAATGAAAACAGAAAACATTATATTAAACTATACATCACATAGTTCCATGCATAGTCTCAAAGACATGCAGAACAGGAACTGCATAAGTTGTAGCAAAATATGTCAATTTTGGCAATTAACTAAAGCGTTTTTGTCACAAGCAATATCTGAAATTACTACTGACAACAACTCAATACTATGAGACAAAATTCCCAGAAACAATGTGCGCAACAAAAATAAAAATGGTAACACAATCTAAAAAAATGATCAAAGCAAAAACTGGCAGCAGCAGTTGGAGTAATGAACAAAACGAACAGTTGGATGTCTCAATTATCAGCTGTATGTCTGAAGTTCAAGAGACAAATAATAAAGACAATTTATGTATAAAATTCCCAGTCAGTCATACATTAAGATTCCAGAGTTGTTATCAAAGAAAAGAAGGACAGCCATACCGATATCACAATTCCATTGTATCTAGCACCATAGTCTCCTCAACACCAGTAACTTATGTCTATTCAAATTTCAGGGGTTGAAAAGCATAGTGTTATATCTATCAAAGACTAATTCTATATGAAACTTATTTTGGTGCAAACAGTTAGCCCTTACTAGGCAAAGCAGCCCCACATAGCAAAATAATTAAGAAAAGAAGATGGTGCTCCATAGGTCATACATGTAGAAGGGAAGAAAGTAGAATATCAAAACAAGCACTGAGCTAGGAAATCGAAGGCAGAAGAAAGACAGGCAGACTGAAAGAGACACTTAAAAGAACTATCACATGAAAGACCAAAGAAGCAGGAGTACAGAGCATGTGAAAACTAGTTGAGATAGCACGGAGAAGATCAGAATGGAAGAAGATTGTGACGGCCCTACGTGATGTATGACGGCGCGGGAAAGAGTTCAGAATCAGCCCTTTTTATATTAGAACATATTGTTCATGAAAGTACCAAATTAAAATGCTCTGATCAGTTAGTTCAAATTACTATATTCAAATAACTTTGAAGTACATAGTCATATTTTACTGTTCAATTGTGATGTTTTTACAGAAGAAAGTTTACAGTTACAAATATTATTCTTTGAACCAGCAATCTAAAGCAGTACTAAACCTAAATATGTGTATGTATCTGTCCTTAAACCCCCTTTGAAAAAAAAAAAAAGATCTACAAATCATCAATACAGGGGAATAAAAAAGCACCTCAGACAACTAAAATCAACAGATCTCATCTGCAGGTGAATATGCGATTATTGAGTGTGCCAGCTAAAACTTCAACAAAATAAAATTGAGAAGTCATAATAGTATATCCATTGTCAACCCTATCTTAAAGCTGTGAAAACAATTGCAAAATCTAAGCATGGAAAAAAAAAGATAAAAAAATAGCTTCATGAGAGAAAAAATACAAGTGAAAACAATTGATTTTACAAAGTAAACATGTCAAGATTACCTACACTTCGAGTGATTGTCTATACATCTGATACCATTCTTGGTCTTCTGCTACTCATACAGCTTGGACTTTATACCAGAAAATATTAAAGAGCAGATTATATCATAAGGAGCAACACCCATAATAACACAGCAAGACAACAAGTAAATCACCACTGTGTAATTAACAACAATCTAATATAATTAAACACTATTAACACCAAGCCGCTGTATATTTCAAAACCCCCATGAAGTACTAAAACCAAGACTGAAGCTCTAGGAATAAATAATATGTACAACTAATATTTTTCCCTGGATCAAAAAATAATTATAAGCACCCCATATACCTCTTGCTACTATTTCATTATTACAATCACCTCCATTGAGGCTAAAAAAGATTATTACCATCCTATATCACAGGGGTCGACAGTCACCATATCAGAATAACTAAATCTAGTTTAGCCATTGAATTAGGACTGGTGTGCTAGTTTAGTTCATGCACACAGAGTATAACAAAGGTTGATAGTAAATAGCAGAAACTTTAATGAGTATAGAATATACAAGTAGTGGAAATGTACAATGTCAGAAATCAATTTTTCCTTTTTGGTTTCTAATGTGATGCATTGTATCATACTTACAAAATTAGAATAGCCTTTTGCAGCTTATTTATTCATTATCTAGAAAAAAAAAATACATAATGAAAAAACCTACTTTCATAGGATGCCAGAACACAAGGGATGTAATCAAAAACGTCACTTTTCTGAAATCTTGAATCTGATCACTTAGTGTTCCTTGCATTTCCACTCTACTTTAAAATAAAAGGATGGGGAAGGTAAATAATTGTGATATATTTTATTTATTACCTTACAGGATTCTTTATCACAAAGAAACAGCCCTGTAGGAATGTGATACCACTTCATTCAGAGGGTAGGGCATTATTTGCTATGTCCATTGAAATCAAATATCATGATTTATTATATAATTGTATATTCATAACAACAATTATTGTGTTTGGCTGGAGATCACTGTCCTTGTAAGTCAAGGGGGAATCATAGATTGAATGAATGAATGAATGAATGAATGGATGGATGGATGGACAGCTGAATAAATATCTATGGATAAATGAATGAAAGAATGAGTATATTTCAGCCCCCAACAATAACAAATCAGAGAACTAACTTGAGTAGAAGTTAAA
>JBCEWB010062517.1:17514-30243 GCA_039654565.1 Peronia peronii
AAAGCTCAGGAATGTCTAACTGTTATCACCAAAAAGTCGGAAAATTCACATGAACCTGGTACTGCGTACCCCAATCATTGAACAAACTATTTCTAGACCTAGAACACGAAAGCTGTCCTCTTACAGTAGACTTTCTAAAACCATGGGCATATTGTGTTGTTGTTATTAATGCTTTGAAGTGTTGATTTCCCATGGACAATGCTCACATGATCACTTGATTGCATGTTGTCAGGTGTGAAGAACTAAGCGCTATGAACTTCGATCTTGATTTTCAAACAGTGGTTGAAACCCAGTTCAGCTCTCATCCAAAGCATGTATAAAATTTTATTGTACCTACCGTTTCACTGTTATCTTGCAGTGCATGTACCAAATTAAAAATTTATATAAAACTGTGATCGGCTAGTGAGCTCAGCAAAAATCAACAGTTGATCGGCCAAAAAACAGAAAAGTTGGCAACACTTAGAAAGTCTGAGTTCTGACTAAAGTCAGAACTTTGACATTCCTGAAAGCTTTGGTTAACAGTACAAGTGGAATATCTGCTCAGCAGCATATACGTACAATTAGCAAAGAATAATAACGACAAGAAGAAGATTCTTGGAGGATTTGAACACTGGTTATTGAATCTCTACATAGATATATCTTAAGTTTCACTAAGTTCAATTATGTCTCATTATCCATTATTTCCCCACCTATACAAATTAAATTGTGATTATTACCTTTCATCGTGGCAAACTGCTGACAAAACTTCTGCAATGCATGACATGAAATGCATAGAATACCGCAATTCTGAGCAAAGCAGTACCGCAGAGAAGAATCTTTACACCTGAAATCTCAAATAGCTTCAGAATCTTGGAATCCTGATTGCACTATTGGCTCTTTGCAATTTATTTAGTGTATGAGTGCCCCTCTTAGCAAAATGTAACTATTTTATGTTGTTCTTGTTCCTGTTACACTACTGAATGTTCAGATTCCACTGTACTTCTAAGTCTTACCTTGTGAAACTACCACAACAAGTCAACAACTTAAATTGGTGACATAATATTTGTTAATATCTTTCAAATGTCGAATTTCCATATTTGTGAACATCTTGTTGACAAATATTTTTGATAAAAATACGTTTCAGAATCAATCATGTGATTGAAATAGATATATAATAAAATAAAGTCTATATTTTCTTTAACTCCTGCTACTTTGCAGAAAAGATCTCTGTCAAGGAATGTTCACAGATGACTTTAAAATGAAACTGTGCCAAAAATGGTAAGTACACAGCAGAGAGTCAGCACTAGGATATGAAACCTGGACAAAAAATCAAACTTTTTGTGTGTTCCCAGCACTGGATGCCGCTGCTGTGGATTTCTTTAAAGCTCTTTGCCTGTGACTTGCATAAATACGCAAAAACAGAGCTGCAAACACCACCATAATGCCAAAGCCTCCAATGACTGTGATGGGATGCCCATAGATAATGCAAGACAGGAGGATTGCAAACCCCTGACGGACAGTCATGATGATCACAAAGATGACAGCTCCGTACTGTGAGATGGTGTAGAAAATGAATAGCTGTCCACTGGCTGAACATATACTCAAAATGATGGAGTCAAACATGAACTCGGGATGTCTGAGCATGAACGCTGCTGAACTGATAAAGCCACCCTGCTCTATCAAGGAGACAGTTGTCAGCAGACAGGAAAACATGTTGACTCCCGCCATCATTTGGAAACTGGACATCTTGTACTGAGTAAATAACTCACCCTAGAAACAGTAAAGAAATAGAATAAGAAAAAAAGAAATGATAAATACAAACCATGAAATAGAAGTAGAAGATAAATAAGTGAAAATAGAAATAATAAATAAGTAAAAGGAAAATACAAAAATGACAAATAAATGCAGTTATTAGAAAAGACATAGTGAAGCATGGATTAATGTTAACTAAAAAAAATTGCTCAGTGCTGGTGTTAATCAACAATTTCGTATATCCCACGTACTCTGCCACTGGGACAAAACATTCCTAATTAAAGCAAACACTAGAAAAGTAGTCCATTGCTCCAAATGTAACACATATACACAACTGCCACTTTGGCAAAACAATATTTTGTCATATGACTTAAACTCAACAATCTTGTCAATGAAATGATACTCAGTTCCAAATTTTGTAAAGATGCTTGTAGCAGTTGAAGATCTAGAATGAAAAGTCCTCAAGTCTGCTCTGAGAGAATTTATATTAAAAAGATGGAAGTTTCTTTCTGAGAGCGTACATTATTCTAGTTACTCCAATCTTATATTTTTATGGTATTGGATGTCCGCACATTAGATCCTTACTGATTATCTCTTACTGATCTTTGTTTTTTTTCTTTTTTTCTCATTTACGTTTTCTCGAACTTGGTTCAAAATATGCAAAATCTGACTTTGGTACTTTTTGTTCTATTGACTTCAATTCGTCACTATGAAATTTTAGCATCTGCGTTAAAACGCACCTGCCAGTTGGAGGTGAAGCTGTCAAAGAGCATATAGCCCACCAACATGATCAGGCCTGATGTGGTGGTCACACTGTCCTTGCGCCGCGTCACATCACCGCTGGTTAACAGAAACATGGACAAGCCCACTGAGATCATGACAGCGGTGACATATTCATGGTACTGGTAGGTTTTACGTGAGACAACTTTGCCCATTAACATCACAGGAATGACTTTGGAGGCTTTGGCCATCACCTGCAAACAGGACATAAATGGAATTTGTAAATGGAAATCTCATAAAGGGACATATCATAACTATACCTCTGAATGAGATTTAAAATAAGTTTGAGAAGTAGTTGATATATTCACAAGGGAGGGCCTGCATAACTCTGCAGAATGCTCTGTAGTGTCCAACATGTGCCAGGTAATCAATTAAAATAGCTTCCTCAGTACATTTTAGCAGTATAAAAAAGAAAACAAAGAAAAATACAAAACAAATCCAAAACAAACTGTTAAAACAAATAAACAAATAAAAAAAGTTAATATACACTCAAACACGGTTAGAACGAAATTTGCGGGGAATGGAAATCATTTTCGTTCCATCGCTAGTTTGTTGTATCCGAAGAGGCTAAATTGAAACAGGGATGCAAGTTAAATTATCGAATTACCTCCCCTGATTGAAGAGTGTCCGCACTGCGACCTTATGTCTTAAGGCCACTCCATTTTTGTTGTTCTTGTTGTTGTAGGTATGCATACATATAAAATGTGTGGTTATGTAGCTGTTATGTCGTTTGTGATTTTTCTTTCTTTTTTTCTCTTTTTTGAAATTCTTCAAGACAAAATGGAGTTTGGAATAGCATACTTTCTGCAGATATCCGACTTTTTCAGTAAACCTTCATCAATTTCACAAATCAGTGTCTTTTTGAACTGCAGCGATAAACCTGTTCTCCTATGTTTTAACATGTTTAGTTTCAAGGAATTCATCATTGATTGCCAGCCTAGATCTGAAATAGCTTTATCGTCAACTTAAAGCTCATGCACAATTTTCAATATGAAACTGAAGGATACCTATCGACTTCTCAAAACTGGCTTTCAAGAAACAGTGACAAGCACAACTGATTTGACTGACCGAATGCCGGCAAGTGGAAGTGTGTCTAGTGTATGATTGAAAAGACAAAGGCCAAGCCATCCTCTGATATGGTTTACGGTGCACGGAGCCTTTCAGCCTCCTAGGGGGTGGTTTTCTCGGCTGAATCCTCTGATACTGTGGTTGTGTGACTATAAATAATGACGAAATCGTAATAGCCTCACACATGCACGTAATAGGTATCACCCTCTCACGGTACATCATACTCGATTGGGGCCACGAGCGACGGGTGAGGTGTGAAACAGGGGATGGTGCATTATTTCAACACGCTTGCGCCTCTGGCCTTACCCTCAGTTTCATACCGCTGAATAGTACAGCACATTGCGGGCGCTGGTACTTAACTCGCTCACGGATGATTTCTTTGTCTGGGCCTGTTATGTCATACTGCTGGGCAGTATAGCACATTGCCGGTACCAGTAGGCCTACTTGATGCACTCAGGGATGATTTGTTTGTCGGAAGGTACCTGAGTTTGGTCTTGGTTACGCTTAATATGAAAGAAAAGTGCAATCGGGGAAACGAAAACCGTTCGTTATAAGTGTAGGTTTCGTATCGGTCCATCGTTTTATTTCTTTGTAAGCATAAGAAATTACATAGCAAAAAAACCGTTCCCAAAGATTCTTTCTTAATAACGAAAGTTTCCTTTTAAGCGTTTTCTTACTAAGCATGTTAGAGTGTAATTATAATAACATATTTATATACATCAGGAAACCTCTCTATTTGAACAAAGGATACTTTATGCTTTATGCCCTATATAATTGTAATAGACTGCTAGCAGCAATATGTTGCTCTACAATTCTTGATTAAGGAAAAATGTAGTTATAATATATCTCAGTATCATCATAATGGCAATAGTCACAAGACACCCTGCAGAATGTCAAACTTCTTTTCATTTGTTATTCTCTTGGCCCATTTATTGTTCATTTGGCAAAAAAAGGAAGATAATAATGATCATAATAGTTTGCAGAAACTGAACCATATTTGAAACAATATATTAGACAAAAATGGAACATGTACAGGAAAACCAAAACTGGAATGCATTTTTTCTCCCCCATACCGCTCAGTAACTGAAAGACAGGCAGCACATTTATGATTTCGCTATCTGTTCTAACTTTGAGCTGGGCAAAGCTTCAACAGAGACCCATCACCTACTGAATCTTTAACTCAATTCTCTATTTATGACCATTATAATGACAATGGTGCTTGACCTATTTTTGTACATTATCGATATATCAGAAACAGAGAGCACCTATCTAGTTTTGTTTTCTGCGGTAACAGTTTCTATTTTATATTAATCACTGGAATTTTGAGTGATGAAACTATCAGGAAGGGCATCATTTTTTTTAAGAATAGATGGGTTTGTTTTCATATGATGTTGTGTAGCAAGAAATAAAAAGGTCTGAAAACAATGAGGAAAAACATTTTTTAAATTTGGGCACAGAATAAGTTCTTAAGTATTTGCCCCCGTATTTCTGAGGGCAAGGAGACTCACCTGAGTGGGAAAGCTGACAAATTTAAGAGCCTCATACTGACACCAGGAAGACATGATGTTGGAGAATGAGCTGAAGGAATATTTGTACAGTGGGGCTGTATGGGGTGGCTGTGAGCGAAACATTATCACCATCAAGGCAATGGTGAAGGCCAGAATACGGTTGACGAACACTAAAAATTGTGAGTCTTTAAACAATTCTCCGGGTGCATGTTGTGTTTTGCCATACTCGATGGTCATAATTCTCTCCTGTAGCACTCCCCAAGTCAAGTATGAGACCTGCAGACCTGCGACACATGCCAAGAGACGCAGCCCTCTTTTCGTGAAACTTTCATCTGCACTGGATGAGGATGATGACTGAGAGGGAAGGCTGGATTTTAGACCGCCACCTTCTTCCAAACTAACATGCTGCTCCTTACCAAACACACATAATACAGCCAAATTCTGGAGACATCCAGGCCCTGTAAGTATACAATAACCTTAAAGTTACACATCCTGTCTAGCTCTGACAATATAATGGCAATTCTAGCACTTTTGACTCTGATTGATCATTCTGAATCTTGTAAAAGGAAAGAAATACAATTGTATAGAGGGAATCTTAGAGTGATAAGATTAATGATATATTTCTACATGTTACAAAATTGAATTAACTATCCACATTGCTATCTGAACAATCTAATTTGACAAGTAACTTCAAATCATAATTATTACTGTATCCATATCTTGATATAGGTCTCAAGTCGTTTCAGGGAAGTGTTTCTGAACATTGTAACATTAAAACATAACAAGATACAAAAATAGACCCACACTGATCAACAAATAGATTATTACAGAACTGTTCAAATTTCATGATTAATGGGAGATCGTTGTGATCAATCCCATTACTTCTCTTTGCTAGACATGAGAAATGTTGAACAAGCAGTCAGTGCAAAGAAGGGAAAGAAATCACATTACTTTTTGTCATACAAAAGATTGATCAACCAAAAATTTGAGAAAATTATAACAATAAAAAGAAAACATTTCATTCTACTATTTTTTTTTTTAAAAATTTTTCTTGATGTATGTTTCAATCAAAAGCACAGAAGTGAGCTTTCATCCTTTACTATGCTTGTTCAACACCCTTTGTGTGTGGCACAGGGAAGTTCCCATTAACAGTAGTATCACAAAATAGCTATCCACTCAAAAATATTAATGATGAACTTTTGTAGTAATACCAACAATATAAAATGCTCTTAAAGGAAACAATGCTATGTTCCAAAATGTAATCTGTTAGGAGTATTATGTGCCAGATTGCCAGCAAATTCTTACAAAAATGGTCTGGAAATTTTTATTAATATCATTAACAACAATACATTGAACCATTTTGACCTTCAACCAAATTACATCCCTTTGTCAAGTACAAGAGGTTTTTTTTTTTTTTTTTCTTTTTAAGCCTTTCAATCCTGAGATAGAAGGATTATCTCAGCTTTAAGTAGCTGCCTGATTTTGAGGGGATTTTCGTGGGTAGAAATTTGGAATTTGGAAATTTTGCCTGGACAGCGGCACACAGCCTACTCTTTCATCGATTTTGAACTGCCAAGGGTTCTTTAATGCGCATAACGTATAACTAGTATAACGCAAGCATTGTTAAAGGAAGAAAAAACAATAACACCTTTTCTCTTGTTATTTCAAGCATAAATTTTTTTTGCACACTGAGACAATTCTTTTCAGAATTTTTTTCTTCATGTTTCAAATTACACAAGAAAACGTGATTTTTTTTCTTTCTTTGCAATGCTTGTCTTCCACTTTTGTGCTTGACGAAGGGAAGTGACCTAGCTGGCTGAAAAAAATTGCTCATTCATGACCATCTTCTCAAGTTCACTTCGTAGGCTGTAATGTGAAAAAAAAAAACAAAACAAAAACAAAACTAGGTCTAAGTGCAAATAGCACATTTACTTTTACAATAGTAGAAAAATTAAATGTTCCAAAAATCTAGATTCCTATTTTACGTCGTAGAAAGCTGAAATTGCAACCTCTATGAAAGTGATTCAATATGCCTGATAAAACACAGTATTACAGTCACTAAACTATAGCTGAAAACACTGGATACATAAAAACAATGACTAAAAGTTGTTCAATATATTATAACCTATATGGGCAAAACCAGGGCTGATATTCACAGAAGCAAAGCAAATATCTATAGATGTTTAACAATGACTTAGCAATTCTAACCTATATGATATGTACAGTGGCAAAAAAAACAGAATTGCAGTTGTGACACTGGCCAATAAGAAAGTAGTCATAATACTACAAATGGCATGATTTTGAGTGAGATACGGTGAGAACCACTGTCACAGTCAAAATAACGGATTTCCTGAGTTCTTATTTTTTTAGTTTTTTTTTTTTTTTAGCTCAGTCATTTATCAACCACTCTAATCTACTAAATCTAGTTTTAATTTCAAATTTATTCTATACAAGATATATAGTTTTCATGTATATTATTCAAACAGGTACAGACTCAGGTATTGATCCAAACAGTTTGGAATCAACTAAAACTAATGACAATATGTTTTGTTCTTTGTACTATTATGCTGAAGTCATACTTTTTGCAGAAATGCGAGACCAAACTCATGGCCCAGCCATTACACCTGATACATAATGTTGCCAGCTTGCTGTAAAACAAATAGTTTGATTAGTAACTTATGGTTGATACAAAATTTATTCAAGGTCCTCTTTTCCTTTTGCTGAACAAGTGTTTATCTCATATACTCCAAACGTAACCATCTGCTGGCATCACAATAATTTGACAACAATATCATGCCTGATGACGCATTTCAGTGGCTTCTACTCCTGGGTGATCATTTTGCCAACAGAATACTTGCACCATTAAAAAATTTGAGCCTACATGAAAATCTCCAATAAGAAAGTAATTTCAATATAATGCATATATTTAAATCAGAGTCATTTGCCTAAAGCAAACTTTCTGCTGATACACTGAATAACAAAATGTAATGATATAGAAGAAAGCAGTAAATTTTTATAGAGAAAATTTATCAATTTCAGAAAAGTGATCAGCTATGGCTATGGGATAAACTTATGCAAAGCCTCCTGTTGTACTATATACCTGAGACTACCGGACATATAGTTTAAAAGTTTAGCTCAAAGCATAATGGCTTATAAGTTCAACACTGTTTCTACCTGTAATATCTTTGAACTGTATCCCAAAGTGGGTTTGATTTGAAAATCACATTCAGCAAAACAACACATGCATCCAAAATATGCATATCAAAGTGTGCCTTTATTAACAAGCTCCATAAGTATGCCTCACCCACAGAAAGCGTAAGAAAGCTGCTATTTATAATAACCATCAATACATTAGTTTTCCTCTACCTGAAACAGAAATATAAGCCCACTACAGTTGCTGAACAGGATAGATGAGTTCATTCTTGTACAACTGGAATTTTCTGAGGGTCGCATTGTTGTGTAAAAAAAAGTATTTACATGAAGTACAATGGTTGACAAGGAGTATTAGAAAACATCAGTTCTTTGTTCGACATGTAACTTCATACAACTGTAAAAGTACGAGAATGCCCAATACAACCCAACAGCAGGAAGAAATGAAATGGAACACAAAAAAAATAATAATTTTTAAAAGATCAAACTGTAGAATGTTGATGAAAGCATAGAAATAACAAAGCTGACTTACCCTCTAGAATTGATGTACATGTTGTTGAGCAAACAACAGAATTCTCTTAATAATGATTCTCATGCAATAATCTTGACTACTTTCATAAATTAATTATTAGGAATCAGTGTTTATTTCATTACACAACTGACTATGTATAAAAGAAGCAAACAGTAAGAGTATAATATCAGATACAATCAATGTATGTGAATAGGACAATCAAAAAACAAAAAAATTCTCAAGGACAGAATGAGGCAAAGGGTATCAATGACATTGGAGAATATTGTGGCGCATTATGGGAAGGATGGAGGAAGAATACCACAATGTGGGTGCTGTATATTATACACGACAAATAGATGTCCTGTTTTTAATGTTTTCAAATTACCGTCCATAGGTTTAATCCTGACCCTTGTCTATCCCATCCAAGAAGAGCAGAAAAA
This sequence comes from Peronia peronii, assembly GCA_039654565.1. Lineage (NCBI taxonomy): Eukaryota > Metazoa > Mollusca > Gastropoda > Systellommatophora > Onchidiidae > Peronia > Peronia peronii. The sequence goes on from JBCEWB010062517.1 coordinate 26,703, forward strand.
ACTGTCATTATTGTCCAAAGCAATAATTTGAATCAATAACTTCATCAAAGAAAAGCATAGAGATTTTCCCAAAAAAAAAAAATTCAGTTTTCTCCCTTGTGTATAAAGTCGACATGTGATTTTTTCACCTTGGTCCTCATATGTGAAGCTTGAGGAATGACACCCTTTTTAAATCATTGTTTTTCTCGCTAATCCCTGGACTTTAGCATACGATGAAAGAACTATCCATTCCTCCAGTATGCATAAAGGCATGTACAGAGAAGGATGGTTGCTATTTTTCCAGAGCCAAAGGCAACAACACAATCTCAACTATGAGAGACAGTACACTGAGAAAAGTTATTTTCTCCTGTATATTGACAAATTATGACATGCTTTCATGATAAGAATACCTCAAAAATGCTATGAAAACCCCTTTCTGTAAAACAGTTATCCCACCCACATGACAAAAATAATACTTCAGAAAAGCAACACCCAGTCTGTTCGTATGAGAATGCATTATAAGAATTAATTTATGTTCCAAAACAAAGTGAAGCACATAGAATTAGTAGGGCATTGAAACTACATCAAAGACAAAGCAATCTGGCAACAGAGTCTTGGTTTGAGCCCAAAAACTGAATAATTTGTTCCCAGAGCATTGAAAGCTCAAATACATTGTTTCAGTTGGTGGACACAAAGGTTAAGAGATAGCAAATGTTTGTCAAAATCTTTCAAATCATCGAGTTGATATTTTTAAAGTCAGAATGAGAAATATATCCCTTCTACTTCAAGTATAGCTTTCTCTGTAGACTTAAGAATTCTAAATCAAGTTATACAGAGATTAATTAAAAAATGTTCTATTTAGTTAATACTCACTGAATTGCAGCTCATCAAGGTCATTGACACCTCATAAGCTTAGATATTAACTCATTCTGTCCGGAGTGACGACTCAGTCGTTGATTTTTTCCCGTCAAGTCGCCGGGGAAACGAGCCATTCATCGATTTGTTTTGACCGGTATTTTTCTATTGTTCAACGGTTATTTGCCAAAATATTTTACGACAATCACTAGTAGAGTTATTTATTGACCTAAATAATATAACTTCTTCCAGTTTTGGTGCGTTTGACAGCTTTGGAGCGAAAACTTGTTCAGCTGTTCAGTTGTGTTGTTTTCAAGGCTTGAGATCTAGAGCTACGAAAATGGCATCACGTAAAAGGAAAGCACCAACAAGGCTTTCAGTGTATGAGGTATCTAAGATGATTTTAGATTCTGATCTAGATAAAGAAGAAAGTTCTGAGAGCGATTTTGAATTGTCGGATCGGGATAGTTCAACAAGTGATGACTCTGACAGTGTGGAAATGTATGACAACAGCACTCCCAGTGGTAATACTGATGATAACAATGATAGTGGGGAAGCTTTAACCTCTTCCACTCCTGAACCTAGACCTTCTTAAAGTACAATACCTATATATTTGTACCACATGAAAGGGAATTGAATTACCTACACTTTGAGGCTATACTTGACCACCTAGGACAACTACAGTCAAAACCAGAGGTGGTGAAAGTGAATTTGTGAGTAGAAATTTTTTTTGTGTTACAACTAAACACTCACCATTCCTTCATAGAACACACAAAAAGACAGCATGAAAAGATCCATATACATAGAATAATATAGAAGGCAGTCAACATTTCTATGAAATTGAAAGTCTTTGCCTAGTCCACTTATTCTCTTTTCTAAAAGCTCACATGCAAAAAGTAATGAAGTGATGTGCTAGCCTTGTAACCATTCAATATGGAAAGATGAATAATGACGAAAAGGTAACAGAATATATAAAAATATACAATCTATACTATAAATCTGCAACAAAATCCACATTAGACTTATGGACTTGAAAACTGCTGAGTGGATCCATATGAAATTTGGTATACATCATTGCTGCATACGGATCTGTGTTCTAACATAAACCCCAAAAAAGCCTATTATCTTTGATATTATTCTAAAAATGTGATAATAACTGAACAATAAAGGGTGCTTGATCTAAATTGTACGTTCGAAGTGTGATGCGTTCAAAACACGTTTTCTTTGAGTAACATTCAGTTTAATCAACCAAAATATCAACATCGAGATGCACAAGCTTGCCATGCACTTTAAGCCGCAGGGCTATATTAAAAAAAAATCTCCCATGGAGGCTGTGGGTTCTCTTCTAGTAGATAATAAAGATAACAGGCAGGTAATAGGAGCAGAATTTAATGATATATGATGTGACAGTTACTGGCAAGAAAGGACAGGGTCAGTGCAACAAAGGGATGCCCGCTGAAACAAAGCTGTTTATTTTTACTAAGACTTCTGTCTGCAGCTGGTGTTTCCATTGCAATGCATTCATTATCTTATATTTACTTTCTTTATATTAGCATGGCTCAATACATGTGACTGAATACTCAACAATAAATTTTATTATCTTAAACAAAAATGGGAAGAACATGCCATCCACAGAATTTTAATCAACCAGTGGATAAGCCTTATTCTCTAATTCTGATAATTTTCTATACAATAGATCCCATAAACGTATACCGTCAACAGAAAAAGGCACTGTGCTGAACAAAAGCCAGGGTGTGCTAAATGCAGAATAAAGCCAACAAAAGAGAGAGACTGTTAAAAAGATTCAAACCCACTATCACTATTTGGGCGGTTTGCGTTACCAGCAGTTTCGTTGTATTTGATTCTCCGCAGATATCTGATGAGCAGATAGCCTGGGACAAAGATGGTTGCATAGCCTAGAAGGTTGAAAGACAGTCGAACCACCCAAAAGTCTGATGATGCCCATTCTGCCTCAGGCGCTGTTGATTCTTGCAGAGCTTCTTCAGCTGTTACATAACACAGCAGTGTCAGCAGCACAAACAATGGTTTCATTTTGAGGATCCTGTTGAGATACAAAGAACAAACCTTAGTAATCAGTATATATGACAAAGGTAGAAAAATGAGAAATGAATGTGACTGGATTCACCATTTTTAATCAATCTATAAAAATGTGATGGGAAGTGCCAATGTTTAACTGTTTATGTCTAATGAAATCGGCGCTGTACCCAGCTGACAATCCTAATCGAACAAAACATGCAAAATGAACCAAAAATGAACTGCCAAGTCTGAAAATTAATATTCCACAGCCTTAGAGATTTCAGTGTAATACAAAATTGTAAAAGCACCATTAAAAGAAGGAAATATTTTCACCCTACATTTTATATACATTGGTCTCCGCCCTGTTTAAAAGGGGTGTTACACGTTCAGTTGAACCGGACCGGTTCTGGCTTCAGTCGACCGTCAGTCAGCCGGCAGTCCGCCGGACGACGAAGTCAGCTATTACACGCAACGATAAAACTGATGGCGAACTGAAGGCGATCTGAATCACACACACCAGTGGAAATCCCGCAATGTGTGCTCAAAGCTATGATGGATGATAAAATGATGGATGACATCTTAGCAGCTTTTGCTATTTTGAAGACCAAGAGAAGAAGAAAACGTCGTTTTTGGTCGAAAGACTTGTTTTTAAAGAGGGATGTGTATTCAC
>JBCEWB010062518.1:0-12766 GCA_039654565.1 Peronia peronii
TTTTTCAGTGACTCAACGGTCCCCTGGCTTCTTCTGGGTAGGGAAGCCCGACGTCTAGCCTTCTCGGATAAGGGCGACTATATTTCGGAGGTCCTGTGTGTACGTTACACACGTTAAAGAACCATTAGCAGTTAAAAATCGATGGAAGAGTAGGCTGAGTGCCGCTGTCCGGACAAAATTTCCAAATTCCAAATTTCTACCCACAGAATTTCTCAGCAAAAAATTGGCAACTTCTAAAAGCCCAGATAATCCTATTTTCTAAGGATTGAAAGGCTTAAGAAAAACAAAACAAAACAAAACAAAAAAAACCCTATTGACTTCTTTCTCTTCCTCTCGCACTCCCACCACTGTTTCCAAGCAACTCTTCCTATTCTCTTTCTCTCCTTCTCTCTGTCTGAGTCAATGGTTGCGCTCTATCCCCTATCCTATTTCTCTCTCTTCCACGGGAGAAGATTCGGTTGGGTGAGTCTCAAGAAGTTAATTATAAAAACCAAGAGATGGGCCCACAATCGCTCATGAAATAGCAAAACAAACAAACAAACAAACAAACAAGCAAATAAACAAACAAAACCCCATAGCCATAAAGACATGGTATCTATATTGCTGTGGATTTTTTGGCTTGTGATTGGTGTGTGGGAGAACCATTTCAGTTTTTTGACGACATATTCGCTTTTAACGGTATGTATAACTGCATCAGCAAAGGTAAACAGTCAGACAAACAGACAGATATACAGACAGACAGATACACCGATCGATTGACAGACAGACAGACAGATAGATAGACCAACTGACAGATAGACAGACAGTCAGAAGACAGTTATAGGACAGTAAGACAGACAGATAGACAAACAGACAGATAGACAGAGGGACAAACAGAGAGACGGACAAGCAGACAGATAAACGGACAGAAAAGCAGTCAGACAGGCAGATAAGTAGCCAAAGAGAATGATGGAACTTGTATCATGTTGGTCATTAGACGGTGATGGCATCGATATGGATGGAGTACAGTGATATCACACAATGTACGATCATTGACAGTTCAATCACTCACACCTTGGCCATGCAGTTTTAACTTACCTGAAAGGTGACACTTGAGGATGATCTTTTCCTGGACTCGCTTGCTCTTGGCGCTGTCCTTGTAGTCACCACACGACTTGACCAGCTCGGACAAGTAGGAGATGTAGCGGATAGCCAGCCTCAGAGTATCCACCTGAGTTATGAAAAGGAGACATGGGAGTAAGATTTCCTCTCTCTTTCTTTCTTTATTTTTTCTTTCTTTCCGTCGTTCTCTCTCTTTTTTCGTTCGTTCTTTCTTTCTGTCTTTCTTTCTTTTGCTCGTTGGCTCGTTCGTTCGTTCTTTCTTTCTTTCCAATGCTCTTTTTATCCTTCTATTTTACATTTGTCTTTCTTCTCTCCTCCTGTTCTTCCTTTTTTAAAATTATCTTTTTCTTCATTATTTTCCTCATCATCTGAACGTCCTGTGTTTGTGTATGTAGGAAAGGGGAAGGGGGAAGGGGGTGCATGTATTGCTCGTTTTCCTCCGTTCTCTTTCTATATCGTGCTTATTTTTTGTTCTTTCTTGTCCATTTCCGCTGTGTAGATTTATTCTTTTGATCGTTCAAGAATTTTGCTCTCTCTCTCTGTCTCTCTCTCTCTCTCTCTCCTCTCTCTGGCTTTTTATCTCTGTCTCCTTCAGAGCACACAAAGACACACACACACACACAAACAGAAATTCTTGAACAGACACAACCATTAATCATCTGTTACAAATTTTTCTTTAAGTCCTGTTAATCCTTAAAGTGTCAGAAAAAAAAAAAAACTGCTGGCATGTCAAAGTTTCTACAGTGATATTCATGTTGGAAAAAACAAATAAGAGCTTGGGCCAAACTGCACTATTAGAGAATACTCTGTTACTGTAATATTCATAAAAATATGCAAAGTATAATGAATGAGTCGAAATGATCGGCCCAATGAGACCTCCGAGTTAAAATCAAACTGAGGAAAAAATGCTCATTTACCAACTGTGAATAGATGGATTGACATCCCTGATGTTTTGACTTCAGCAATTTGCTAAGTTGGCTATCTCTAAAAATTTTTTTTAAAAAACGGAAATGTTTAACAAAACATGATAATTTATGGATTTTAGATAAATCTTTCACAATAGGCCACAGAAAAAAAAAAACAACATCAGCACACGTTCACGCAGCATATTATGTGCAGAATTATAGATTGTGATTACAGATGAATCAATAGGTTATAAGCACACGATAGCAGCTCGGACAACACTGATGTGAAGCGAGCAGGTGGTCATTATGCTTCATGTTCAGCATGATAATCTCGGTCAGAAAAAAAAAATACACACATGCATACACATATACAGACACACTCACACACACATGCACGCACGCACGCACAGACACACACACCAGAAGAAACGATCTACCGTTTCACTGATGAGTAACTCAGAGTTATAGATTGATTAGCTGATTAAGACATAAAAAAAATTACACATATTGAATCGTGAACGTTTTTATTTTATTTTATTTTATTTTTTTCGGGAGACCTTTTGAAAGTACATCTTTTAATTTCTACTTTACATTATCAGTCTCAAACTTTTCCAACACAGTATACAATCGCTAGTAAAGTGGTACAGAATTGTCATTTGGAAGTTCTCAGGCCGGCTGCAAAGGAACTTTGACATGGATATCATTTTTTATGCCTATTTGTCAAGTTAAGTTATAAAATTTTCCAGTTTGTGCCGTTTTGATTTCTGGTCAGATTTCTCAGATTTCTTTAGCACATATTAAGCGGAGGAGGGGGAGGGGGAGGAGGGGTCTTGAGAATGATTTTTTGAACGTTTGAACTAGGAACTTTTTAAACGTGAAATTCGGAATGAGCATGTTCAAATTAGAGGAAAATGTCGAACTTCATTTGTGTGTGTGTCTGTGTGTCTGTGTGTTCAGTTGCCATGACAATGCCACAATATTGGATTTTGTGTTGTGAAAATTAGCTATTTTCAAAAGCCCAAGGCTCCTAAAATGTTGCATGTAATCGTATGAAATTTTGCAAATTGACAAGACAGTTCTATATAGAAGATAATAGTGCGTTTGTTTTCTGTTTATATCACATACATCTGTCATAAACTTTTGAAATTTGTGTTGACCGATGTATATGTTTCACAACTTTCCACCAAATATCCAATTTTCATTCGAAAACGTGAATAAAATTCAGAAAAAGAATGCATAATATCAAAACACATGTTATGGGGAATATGTATTCAAAATTGAAGTCATTTGCTTCAGAAATAAAAAAAGCCCTGGGAAAAAAGAGTGGGGAAAAATCGTACATTTTGAAAAAATCGCAATTGAATTTATGTTTTCAAATCTTTCTTTTCAGTTCCTTTAGTGATGCCGTTTCGATGTATAAAACTGATGTTTCTGGCCCCAACCGTTATTTTTCGCATGTCAGAAGACCTTGATATTTGTTTTCAAAACCTCATTTTCGGGATCCGTACCTCCCTTTAAGGAAATCTATCTCCCTGACAAAATTGTATCAGAGCAGTGCCAGCTGCTTGTGCAGGTCACGGATGAGTAGCGTGGGTTTCTCCGTGTGTTCTTGAATTTCTACAGCCTAATTTTAATAATGGATATGTTACCACGTGGAGTTGCTTATGCCTCTTAATTTACTGGAGAACATGGAGCCGCAACAACACTCTTTCAGAGCATGTGGTTCTGACAGGTCCTCCCCTGCCCAACCCACGTCATTCCGGCGGCCTTCAGCCACGTGGAGTAAATCAAATGCTTTTTTTTTTTTTTTCAGTATGAGCATGAAGTCCACCAAGAAAGATCTCCCTTACTAATTATTTTTCATCAAACTGTTGTGTGTGGTCTGTGCATATCATATTGAGGTTCAGAATCGGCCTGATCTAAACATAACACAATCTCCTCTTATTTCCTGTGCAAATAGGGAGTTAAGGAAACAGAGCGTTGATAGTCTAATGTCGAAATCGTTAGGCTACAAGACAGATGAATCTTTATTATACTTACCTTTGACAGCCGCCGGTCCGCGTTGACATTGGAGGGTATTCGTTTTCTCAGATGCTCGAAGGCATCGTTGATGGATTTCATTCTCTTGCGCTCTCTCATATTGGCGGCTTTCCTCTGCTGGTGCTTCTTTGGTACTCTCTCCACCAGGCCCTGCAGGTTGGCATCGAAGAAAGCTGCACAGTTTTCCTGGTCTGACTCGGGTGAGTCTATGTAAGAGTCTGTCTGAAAGTCTGGGAAGTCGCTGTAGAGCTGAGTATCTCCTACGTATCCGTAACTGGGTTCCATGGAATAACCATGAGCTCCACAGAATTCTAAGAAACCTTCTCCCAGGCCATACATATAGCCATCCATCATCGCTGCTTTTTCTTTTTATGGGGTCTTGAAATCGGTGAGGGAGATCGAGCAAGCTGACAAAATGCCACTACTTGAGACTACAGCGCTCATAAATTAATTGTTGGTGGCAAATATACAGGAATAGAACGTAAGTGATCAACAGGAATTACTTGCATGTATGACTGCTCTGATACTCGTGTTTGTTCATTCCTTCTGCAATGACTTGTCACGATGAAAAGCGTTGAATGTTGCAAGGAATGCTTTGTTACCTTCTTTAAACAAATAAGTTTGGATTTAATGATGCCAGAAAGAGCAAATAAAAATAATATAAGCTTAATATTATGAGAAATGTTTATGATCCGGGAGGTCTCGTGCGAGCGTCTCACAATTTAGTTCCGAGCCCAGACAGCAAACAGTCCAGGTTTAATCAGGGGGAAAACAACTTGTCACTTCCAGCGGCGGACAATGGTTTAATTGATAAAATCGGGCCAATTTGAAGTCCTAATGGTTGCCTTGCGGAAAATCGGCACGCGCCCGACACAATGGGACACGCGACCCTGTTTTGACAGGGCACACGACACTCGTCAAAGGTGCGAACCAATCAGGAGGCGATGTGAGTCACGAAGGCCCGCCCTTTCACGCCCATGTTTTGGTGCCATGCACACGCTCTGCGATTGTCTTGAATCAGCTTTTTCGCTAGGGAGAAAAACTAGGTGAAGATTGGGCACAGGACAGGTGACAGTCCTCAAGAAAACGGAAATAAAAAAAATCCTTATCATACAAGAGGGGAAAGCGCCCTTGAGTATTTTTCTTTCTTTCGCGGGGATTTTCTCTAGTCATGAGATACGGAAGTAAGTGGATATTATCATTCAAGTTACTTTGCAAGGAACCACTGTCGTGGTTAATGTCCTTATTTTCCCTATGTAATAATGTCCTTGTTTTGCCTATGTAAAGAAAGAAGCGCAAAATACTTGTGCAAATATTGTTTTGTCAGTGTGAACTTCTCTAGATCTCGAGGGGTCTATGTCACCAGAGATGGAGGGATCTATGGGTTACCCAGGTTCTAAAAACTTTTAAGGAAAAACAACGAATAAACCTATCATTCACGACCGCTCTGTGTGTGTGTGTGTGCGTGCGTGTATGTGAAGCGGGGGGGGGGGGGGGGGGGGGGGGAAGAGAAGGGAGGCCCCCCCCCCCCCCCCCCCCCCCCCCCCCCCCCCCCCAAACACAACGAAGGCACCAATACCATGTGAACAACAACAACAACAACAAAAATCTCTACAACAAATTCTAACGTCCTAGAGATTATTTGCGTTCGTTCTACATTTTACAATTTCTTTATATTTCATATGTGAAAACTTTACAATGCGGCACCGCGGTAAATTGAAAAGAATGTCTAATGGTGGGGATCTGAAAAGGGGCTGATAATGACAAGTATAACATCAGAAAATAACATTTATTTCGTTTATATAGGCCCCTATTACTTTTTATTATAATTATCTCATAACTTTACAATTGTTCTGTCGAAAAACAAACAAACACCTTATCAACCAACGTTTTTGCCGTCCGAAATATTTTACGTACTGACTTTTGTCAGGTTTTCCTATTCGACCAATCAAATTATATCGTTTGATTTGATTCGGAATATTGGACTAGATTTTTCAGACTGTAGTTTTTAGATTCTAGACTCCAGAAGAGAGAAGTTCCACATCAGGCTAAGTGGCTTTTTGAGGGTTATGATTAAGGTTAGAGTTAGCATTAAATCTAGGGCTAGGATAAAAGTTAGAGTGAGACTACAGGATTTATTCAAGTAGCCTGGAACATGAGTTACAATATTGAATTACCTGGTAGCAATAGCCCACTAAGACTATTTTGACCACCTTGCGGTTACGGTCTATATGTCTTTCAACCTCCTGGTGGAGGTTGTCTCGACGGGTTTTGACCTCCCGATAGCAATTTATAGCTTCGTCCTATATTTTATGCCAAATTAAGAAGTGAAACAGATACTGTGTTAACAACAACAACAACAACAACAACACATGCACACTTACACACATAAACATGCAGCAATAGAAATATACGCCCTTTGCAGCCATTTCACATTTCTCCCCTGAATCTTGTTTGTCATAAAACAAAAAATTTCCAACAAGATCTTCAGCATTAGTAGTCCGAAAAATAATTTCAAACTCTCAGAGTGACTGCAATAGTTATGACCTAAACATTATTATATTTCACGGACAATATGGATCTCTAGCTTCAGACTTCTCTAATTTCTCTCCCCCCCCCCCTCCCCCCTTTTCAGTTTTGCCAGGGCAGTGACGTTTTAGTTCCGCTGAATAACCACCCCTAGGAGGTTGAGAGGCGTATAGAGAACATAACATGGTATTTCGCTTACTCATCTTGAACCGGTTTTAAACTGCCGTACGTACATGTAGGAGCTCTGAAATACCTTCAATCTTGTCCGAGAAGGCAAGACGTCTGCTTGCCTTTGCCCAAGAAACCAGGGAATCTTGTCCATTCTCCCCGGTAAGATGTTTAACAGCAATAAATAGGAAATAAGATCACCAAGGTCAAGTTATTCAAAAACAAAGGAGCGATCGGCTTTGAAAAGTAGCAATGAGCATAAGAAAAGAATGAGGTATTTCGTGAAAAGTCACATGACCGAGGATTTTCGCTCACACTCTGATTTGTTTATAAATGCTCTGCGCATGGCAGACAAATCTTCACGAATGATACGCTTTCAGACATGTCACACCATATAAACAAAGCCACATGTAAGCGATGTTTCGTCGGCATGTGACGGATCTCGAAATACCTCATTAGTGAGGAGCATAAACGAGGAAACAGAGGAAGAAGGCAATATAAGACACATAAATAACGGCGCGAGTATCATATTTCACATACATTCTACTATGAGCCGTCGATAACGAAAGTATTTGTAATCGAAGCACAGTAATCTACGAAGGATCCAAATTTTAATCTAGTTAACCTCAGAATAGATAGACTACTTTTTTCTCGGAAGTCGACTGCCACGTTTAATTTCACATTTGACGTTTAGATAATTAAAACAAATATACTTACATGTATATGAAAAAAAGAAGTAAATGAAATGTCTTTTTTTTTTAACAGACCACACTGATAAGCCTAGATTACCTATAGTTGACTGCCTAAAAATTTATTATCATTATTATTTTGGCTGTCCAACACCTGGCCGATAGTCGCTTTGATGTTTACAGCTCTTTTCTTTTCTTTTTTTTACCGTTTATTCAATATTAAACTTTCATTTGTGTGATTTGTTTGTTCTTCTTTATTTTATTTTCTTTAAAATAATTTTTAAAAAATTTTTTTCCTTATTTTTCCCTGTATAAAAACTTTTAAAAACTTGTTTGTTTTTTTTTTTAGTGTGAATTTCAAGTTTACCCTTTGTATCCTCAAATTTCACGCATTTACATTCATTTTAAAAAAATTTTCTTTTGGAACAAGGTCAACATAACCTGCCCTTGAAATAGTCTTTATGTCTGGCTGTAAGACCGTACAATATGTATTTGGGTATGTTGGTGTGTATGTGTGAATAGAGCCAGCAACTTGACAGGAAGGGAGGGCAGGACGGTGCCCGGGGGGGGGGGGGGGGAGGTTCTTCTGTAAAAGCGAGAACAATGGGAAGAAGGGGAAAATAAGTGGCAGGGTGAGGTGAGGGTCATGTAAAGCGATAACATAGATGAAAGAAGACGATAGTGAAGAGGCGACTTGGAGAGGACACTACAGAGAGAAGGAAAGAATTATTTGCACGCTGGCCTGGTGATAAACGTTGGAGTCGAGGGGGAGGGGGACAGGAGGGACGGAAAAGGAGAGGTGGGCGAAGGGACTGATCATTCACAGGTAAGAGGGTCAACAGGCACGCGACTGAAGTACGCCGTGCGTAAACACGCCGCCCTTTGTTAACCAGGTAAACAGGTAGTGAAGGATTAGTAATTATTAACTCCATATCAGAGCTGGACGACTTTAGGGCCCTCCTTTCCTCACTTGTGTCCCCGTGCTTGCTAGTTTCTCCTGGCTACGGTTGATAGCGGGCAGCCGTGAGGTGTAATGTCACAGAGAGAAAAGACGATCTGCTGGAAGAGGTCGAGGAAAGTAATGAACAGGCCCTGGAAGATATCATAATAAGATGGTTTGAACAATGAAACCCTAGTGAAATCACATTCAGGAGATCTTTCTTGTAGATGTATGCTAGTAGATCTTCTTTTTTTGGGTATGTTGATATTGTAAATAGATACAATTCACTCAGTTCAACTTGAATTCCGAAATTGCAATTCTCACCCACATTTGTATACCTAGTGCGAAAATGTAGTAATAACAATGATAATAATTGAATGCACAGAAGAGAAAATGAAGGGGAAAGAAATAGTGAACAGCAAACATAGAAGTCAAAAGGTTCGCTGTGAAATGGAATATAAAGCGTGTTCGATATAAGGAAAGATATGAGGAATGAATATACAGTTAGTTCTTGACCCCAGACTATAGGCCATCAATGCATATTTAGAGGGTTCGTTTGTTTCTTGTTATCGGCAAATGATCAGATGGAAACTTAGACCGTGCAAGTTACACCGGGATAGTGATATTTAACGGGATACCTGTTTTATTACTTCGAGCACTGCTAGAAACACTCGTAGTGCCAGTAATATCGAGAGATCTTATCCTCTTTGAACTACATTATTAAGTTGTTGGTTGCGATTTTGAAGTGTCCACTGTTATACGTGTTATTTTATTTGACACCCCAGTTCTCCACTCCCATCTTCTGACCAGCATAGAAGTCGATAGTTCCCCTTTCTCAAAGCAACTTGTGACATAAAGGCAGATCGCATATAAGTGGTATGATGCTGAAAGAAGTGGGCGGGGATTTCGAGATCAACGTTTGCTCTAACACGGTTCTCGATATCGAGAAAAGCAGTCAGACTTAGATGGCTTATTGTGGACTGACAATTGATATTCTTTCATGAGGATCTCATCTCTAATAGCACAAAGGAAATACATAGACATTGCCCATCTTATTATCAAATAATAACTCTTGCATTAGAGCGCAGTCCTCAGGGAGTAGCACTCCGTAGTAACAGCACAAGCTCTTTTCATTTGGTCACGTTTAGTGTTCGTTCTCTCCGGCCTGTCCTACTGCAGTCTTCCCTAAATAATGTAAAAATCTCATTTCGTCAGAGACATCCAGGCAAGGCTGGGTCTGGCCTATTAAGATTATCAATGGGTCTGTTATTGTGCCAGAAGGATGCCAAGGAATTAAAAGTGTAGAGCTAAAACGAAGCCGTGATGATTGACAAGGATCCTGGTGAGCAAAAAGAACGAAGGATGTTGGTGATGCTTTGGGCGATAACGGTAAGAAGATTACTGAGATCAGGGTATTGAAAGCTGTAAATATATGAGAATGAGAAGTGTATTGGTTCCTTTTGTATGGCAGGTCCTGACGTCAAGGATAGGCAGTGTATCAAAGCTTTCATCTCCCTAAAGCCGCACTTTTTAGCCTTTGCAACAAGTTTGCGTAAAACTGTCCCGTGAACAAACCAGGGCACAGAAAGAGCAGTATCCTGTCTATTGAACATTTGCAAAAGAGATCTGACTAGATTTATTAAGTAAGATAATTACGTTATTCTGGTCGTCACACTCCACACAACAATCTGCAAGAGTATACATGTATATGGAAGGCCAGATTCAAGGCTCCACAACAAGGCGTAAATAAAGAGCAACATGGCTGGTCACATCAGAGAGTGGACCAAAATTATCACTGAACACTGAAGGAATACAGTGTGAACGCTAAGACAGTGGTATATGGAGACCCACTGAACGCACATCTCGAAAGAGGCGACACTAGAGGAAGAAACAGTATACATTATACCAACAGAAATAATTTTGTGAAAATTAATGAGTGGGTTTGATTCTTCCGGAATGCAAAGTCTATAGCTTATCTATAGCAAAACCGTCCCAGTACTCTCAGTTATACGAAGTAACTGGGCCAGTGCCCATGTACATGTGTCTTATTTTAAATGCTGTTATTATTTAAAGGTATCAATGTCTTACACGTGTATACTAGATAAAGCCATGGTTATTTTCCTTTACAATCTGCTCGATAATGTGACGAGAATCACAATGTCAATGTCAGGAGGACAAGATGACATGTCGAGAGCTGTGCGGGGACAGACAGGACCGAGAGCTGTGCAGAGACAGACAAAATGGAGACCACTCATTTATGACAGATCGGAACATGAAGTAGTCTAGTTGTTTGACTCTAAGGATACTTAAAAACAAACACACAGGAATTTTTCTTTTCTTTTTTTGTTCTCTTTCTTTCTTTCTTTCTTTCTTTCTCCCTTTCTTTCTTTCTTTCTTTCTCTCTTTCTTTCTTTTTTGTTCTTTCTTTTCTGTTTTTTCTTTCTCTCTTTCTTTCTTTCCTTTTTTTTCTCTTTTATTACAGATCTGGTACTTTAGGATAACCCATAAATCTCATCATGGCATCCTGGTGAGAGAGAGAGAGAGAGAGAGAGAGAGAGAGAGAGAGTCGCGAGTCACCGCTAGCGTTTGTGGACAAAAAGTAAAAAAAAAAAATATTAGCGCAATTTTTTTGTATTTACTTGTATATTTTTTCCCGCATCCTGTCTGCAAATTTAGACCTACACATTTTGCGGGCAAAAATAAAAATAAAAATAAATAAATAAATAAATAAATAAATAAATAAATAAATAAATAAATTCACAAGACAGACAGTAACTTTTTAATGATGTTAGATAGAAATTTCTAACCAAATTGGAATTCGGCGTTTCGTCAGAGATGCTGTAAGCAAGAGGCTCAATTAGTTCAGTCTGAGACAATATTGACAAGAGGATAAAGGCGGCGTTGTAAATTTTATCCGGGTCCTTGCGCGTCCACTTGCCCGCCATGTCAAGTACGGTGAAGGGCGGGACTTGGCACGTGCAGTTCTGCGCCCCATTCAGCCTCGAAGTGAGTCCAGTCCACGCGCTACATACGTAGAGTTAACCCATTTACTGCATTAACTTTTACCAAAGCAGGATTATAAGATCTGTTGAGGTCCTTAGCGCTGAAAAAAAATCATGGGATTTCAAAATTAAATGCATATCAAAATGAAAGTAATACTTAATAGTAAGATGACTTTCATTTAATGTTCATGGGAATTTTAAGCGGCTCCCTTTTGTCATCGTGATAATTGACATGAATTCCTTTGCATAAATCCCACACAAACAAACAGACAGACAAACAAACAAACAAATAAACAAAAAAGAACTCTGTTGAGGTCCTTCTTCCTTTGAGGTCTTAAATTTATGCGTATTTTGCTTACGGTTTATTCAAGGATACCAGATATATATTTGCTAGAAATTTAAGAACTAAATTCATCAAACCGTGTCGCCGAGATAACCTACCCTAGAGGAGGTTGAAAGGCGTAGAATAACAGTAACTGAATTCATACTCATTGGTTCATCTGGGATACTGTTGGGCAAAACACAAACTCGTATCGGTCGTTCAGTAAGAATACAATTGAGGCCCAATACAGATTTCACAAATAAAAATCATCGGGTCTGTGTGCACATGCGTGCTTAGGAGACTGTTCAACAGAATGTATACACAGAAGTCCAGATCGTAGAGGGTTAAACATGACTCAATCGCAAACTCCTATCTGTGTTCAGTAAAATATCATGCCCGCTGCAGACCACAGAGCTCTTCATGTGCCGTTCTCTTTACGCCTTTCAACTGTCCTTCTTGACGGTTATCTCGGTTCACATGTCCTAGTACGAGTTCTTTTGCATAGGTTGGTATGACTGTGAGAATATCTGACAAAATATGTGTACAGAAGCCCTGACCGGAAAAGAGTTAATTAAAAATTATTCAATATGATCGGAAATTGCCAATAGTGAGGCGGTTTCCTGGCCACTCCAGAAGGGAAATTGTATCGGTATAGAACTCTATCGGCATAGAACACTATATCGGTCCCAGTTGATCAGTGTAATTGTTGACAGAGTTAACATAGTGGACCTGATTTGTCTGGGGCTTTATGGGTGGTCAGTGTATGTTAGACCCCCACAAACTTTGTCTCCCCCCTCCCCCTCCCCCAACCTAGTCCTCCAATTTCTTTCGGTTTTGGGGACATCTGCCCTTGGGTGCTCGCGCATGCGCAGTTCAGAAGATTCAAGTTACGTCGCCTTGCTCTGACTAGGTTAGCCATTTGATTTATTCTTGGAAGTTAATTTATTGTTGGGTGTGTATGACATGATTATGACTGCTTTTGTGAGTGTGTTTGTCTGTGCATAGATGTGTACGGATCTTTTGTTTGTTTGCTTGATCACGGAATTGCTAGCTGTAATTGCTCCCTTCGG
>JBCEWB010062529.1:0-13616 GCA_039654565.1 Peronia peronii
ATGTATATATGTATATATGTATGTATGTATGTATGTATGTATGTATGTATGTATGTATGTATGTATGTATGTATGTAATCAGTCTATCTGTCGTTCTATCTGATCATGGGTAAAAAAATCATAGACATTGACACAGGAAAAACCCGAACTTGGAGACTGTGAAATAGAAAACAATTAAGGATGCTGCTGATTGATATGTCCATTTGAGAGAGAAAGGCCAGTATTCAATTTATGGCTGACCAGATTATTTTGTGCAATGTCCGTGAAGACCACAGCAGACCATCCGACTTGAATGTGCTAGATATAGATTTGAGAGAGTTGATCTTTAAGAATATGCACAGAAACTACTTAATCATTTTAGCGGACAGGGCATGGTGAATGCAGTGTAATAGAACTGTTATGTGGTCAGTAAAGCAAATTAGAGCTGTGGTTGGTAAAGCATAATAAATTACACGGACCATCCTATCGGCATGAGAAACTCACATCTGTACAACAACAAAGATGCGACACAGTGAAATCAGGCTCTCGTCAAATTTTGAACAAATGGAGTTCTTGAAAAATTTTGTTCTACCTCAAGTAGAAGTCGAGATATTGGCAATTAAAGACAAAGGGGGTGACCAGCTGCTGCAGCTGAATTTAATGAGAATCGGTCGATCACTTTTGTTAATCCTTATTAATCCTTAACAGGCCATGCCACTAAATTACAATTTTTGGGCTTGTACTCAATCTATTTCAACAAATTTAACTTTGAAATACATTCTTATATTGATATAGAAGTGTTGTGTGAAGAAGAAAAAATCGTTAAAAATGGTTCACTGTTGAAAAACACGTTTTTCTTCCGTCACCCCAGTTTGACGAGCGCCTGATTTCATCGTGTTGTGTCTCCATAAAAACAGAGAAAATCGCAAATATTTGGACAAGTTTTTTGAAGCGAACCAGTTTGTTGAAATTGTCTATGACGACGTGTTGGATTCTCTACTGACTTTTTAAAATCAAGTTGTTAAACATGAAGTTCGAGGATGTGATATCTAAGGCATTTGCTACTAAAATTCCATCATACTTTATATGTACTGGAAAGTGATACGTAGTTTTTTGACACACCTCCAAGCAACAATGCGCGAGAAAAAAAGATGAATATCTTTTGACATGCAAGGAAATTTGCGTAGTAACCAGAGGGCTGGGATGTGTTAGAACCAGGAACCACAAATGAATAAAAAGAGCCTCTATTCAGTCTATACAAACTGGCATATATTTATTTGTCAACATATTTACATAGAACTTCTGTTAGCAAAGGATATTTTCTCTCCTCCTCTCTCCCTTCCCTCCCCTCATCTTCCCCCCCCCCCCCTTCCCCACACACATACACATACGCTTTTTTGGAGGCGATGCTTCCTACGTAAAGCATAAGAACTAACAATATCAAAAGCATTTTTAAAAAAGGATATATCGATTTAGTGCTAACAAATATGGCAAGTCAATGCTAAAGTTGTGGAGATATAAGCTGAAAGCCCATGGAGAAGCATGCTGAAGTTTATGACAGGCAATTCCAGAACATGTGGACATAAAATTCAGAGTAAAACTGTGAACAGAAAGTTCAAAACCTATTCTACGTTCAACCCTATGTCAAATATTGACTTCTTTCTCCAGGTGGATAACCACTTCCCAAGTACAATTTTATGCCAAACATGTCGTTTCAAGTACCTTTTGACAGCAAAACTATTTCCCACGACTGTTTCCTCAGTTAAAGGAGCTGAATTTGGTTTTTCCATCACCTCAAAGGAATGGGAAAGTCAAGATAAAACAAAGTAGTTACTCACCCAAGATCTGAGCCTCAGAGAGAAAAAAATAAAACTGTATAAAAAATGCATTTGTCAGGGTTGCTGTTCTACTTGCACTAACAATTCTGTGGAGTTTCGTAGACTGATTTAAGCTTTTCTGTTGGACGCAGCGCCCCTAAATTGTCTGGCGGAGCAAATCAAAGACAAGGGTCGGACTGTTCCACTAGAGAGAAGATAAATTAAATGTTGTCATTTTATTAAGTATTATCTAGAGACTATAGATGATAAAACATAGTTAAACACTGTCTGTGGGAGAAGAAGGAAGGAAAGAAAAATGTCTACCCTTCAGACAAAAATGAATTATAACTTTACACAGATGAAATAATAAAACCCGAAAGTGGTTGTTTCAGTCTCGTGACGTAAGTTCGATCATTTCAATTTCAACTACCAAAGACCATGTCTTAATAAAACCTCATTAGTTAATGTTAATACACAAAGTAGGAAAAAGACTGTTGCATACTGTTGTAAGGTATCAGTATTGCCAGCTAAATATCTTTTGTAATGATCTGGTTCACTTTCGTGCAAAGCCAGTCTCCATCAATGTGGAAGGCCACACATTACGTTTTTCGCCTCAACACACGTGTCTGGATTCAATCTGCTAGAAGCGTTTGGATGGCAACATTTTGACTGAGAGCTAAATAAAGTGGAAACCTGTTTAATACAACAAACTTCAGCCAAAAGAAATATTCCATCGGCTCTGGAGCAGTGTGCATAAATTTTATTTTGGGGAAAGTTTTCACAAAAACCCACGGCCAACAACGGATATCTGCAATCTCTGTCAATGACATGATATATAATTTTATGGAAAGCCGTAATAACTTTATCCAAACAGTTCTAAATTAATCGTATTTTCATGCAGAAAATTGCTCTCCGATAGATGAAAAACAAAACAAAACAAAAACAAAAACCTACGCCTAAAAATCGAAAGATAACAGCGTCGAGTGATTTATTATCTTCCCATCGAGAGTGTAAATCACTGGGAAAGCCAGCAAGCCTCTGCAAGGTCAGAAGATAAGAAAGAGAAGCCAAGATTAATACCACGATAACCAGCCTGACAGAGACACACATCACCATCTGTAATTTCAGTGAAGGGGACGGCGGGAGTTTGTATTTTCTCCCTCGAAACACAGCCTCAGTCCACGATTTAGCCTCATCTTGTTGACTTTGGGGAGAATTCATTGTTTACTACGGGAAACCGCGGCTTTCGCCCCATATTGGCATATTCCATTGATTGAATCCCGTTGTTCTAGCCTGAGGTCACTTGTGATAAAAATACGGTCATGTGTCTCGTACTGAGAGGACAAGCGCTGCTTTAAACAAACGAATCTTTTTTTTTTTCTTTTTGCTCCTTCTTCTTTTTTGGGGAGGGGTGGGGGTCGGGGATGGGTGAATGAAGGAGGGATAGCACCTGAGGCAGTTTTTGATTGGTTGTTGTGGTTTGTTTTGTTTTTTTCTGACACGTGGATCGATTTCATGCCAACCACTGTATTTGTAATCATTCTATTAGTAGGGACTGGTAATAAATTGTTTGTTTGTTTATTTGCTTGTTTGTTTGTTTGACTGACTGTTTATTGTGTGTCTATGTGTAAGGGCAACACGAGATTAGGCTACTGTTCTTTTTTGTTCGTTTATTTGTTTGTTTTTTGTTTGTTTGTTTGTTTGTTTTGCTTAATCTAGTGAAGAATTAAATAGTTAAAGTTAAAAACAAACAAAATAAAACAAAGCATTAAAACAAAATATTACCAAAAACTAAACAAAACGATATCATAGCCTACGGGCGCGCGCGCGCGCACACACACACACACACACACATGCATATACACAAAATACACGTAGAACTTTCCACACCCACCCCCTCGCTCTCTCTCTCTCTCTCTCTCTCTCTCTCTCTCTCTCATGACATTTCCTTCTTTTTCTCACATATTTATTTATTTTCATCTCCCTTCCACCTCCACTACCCCCTCCCTCTCCATCCTTAAAACTATCCTTTCCTTTGCCTAAGCTTATGTGTGTATATGGCGAGGAGGGTTGATGAGAGGGGGGGAGGGGGGAAGGCAGGTGTATGTATTCATAAATAGATCAAAGGACAATAATTTCATTGCAAAATTGTGAAAGTTGTGTTTTTATCAAAATTCAAGAGAGAGAGAGAAAGAGAGAGAGAGAGAGAGAAAGAGAGAGAGAGAGAGGAACAGTTTCTTTTCGGTAAAACTGAATAAATTTCAAGGAAAGTAATCGTGAATTTAAAAACAAACGGTAATACCATGTAGGCCTCCCTGTATTATACTTCCAGCAAACAAAAATAACAAAAGTTAAGCATAAAATTGAACGATAGACGCCCGCGTTTGTGGGACTATGTCTCTTTATGGAGTGAGCATTGCATGGAAAGGTTATGTAAGGATTTAATTTACGTTATAAATATTCAACCAGCTGTGTTGAATATTTAAACTGTTCGGTGTACAATTATTGCATTGGTTTTGTATACGCTTGTAGAGAGTTAAGTGAACCATCTAGGTTTACATAGTTGCAGCAGCCATTATTAGCCTTTGTCTAATGTGTGCTTTTGCAATGAAGTTCCAAATCTATTCCTTTTATCCGGTCACTGTTTTTCTCCCCCGTTCTTTCACTCCCTCCCATGACCTGAACATCAGTGTTTTTTCTTCTTTCTCTTCCTAGGGTTTGTTACTCAGTGATTCTCTCATTGGTACATTCACTTTCAATCATATATAACATATCATACATTTGAGTTTCTTTCCTCCGTCTCATACATTTCTCTCTTCCTCTGACATTTCCCTTTCCGTGTCCCACATATAATTTCTTTCTTTCTCGCTCACATTCCATTCCTTTCCTTCTGTTCTCCCACACAATCAATTTCTTTCTCTTTCTCACATACATTTCTTTCTTTTCCTTTTTCTCTTAGCCAAACCCCGTCTCTCTCACACATTCTCTTCTCTCTCTTTCTCTCTCTCTCGCACACACATACATATCCTCCTACCTCCTCATCCCTTCGCTCTCCCACACGCCCAGTCTCTCTTTCTACCTCTCACTTACAC
Organism: Peronia peronii; assembly: GCA_039654565.1. NCBI lineage: Eukaryota > Metazoa > Mollusca > Gastropoda > Systellommatophora > Onchidiidae > Peronia > Peronia peronii. The sequence continues at coordinate 4,889 of JBCEWB010062529.1, forward strand.
ACGAACGCATTAATTTCTATCTCTGTCTATCTCTCTCTTTCACATTGTTTCCATCTCCCTCTCTTAACCACACTTCTCTCTTTCTCTCACATAGTTTCTCTTTTTCCTCCTCTTATCCCCCTTTCCCCTTTCAGATCCTCCACATTTTCCGTTCAGAATCGATCTTAGTTCCACGATGGTCAGTCAATAACTTCAGATACTATGTAAAGGAGATCCGTTCCATTTTCACGATTCATAATTCATGTAAAAGATGAATTTATTGTCTAGCACATCTAAAGCACCAATAACTCTACAGTTAGGCCTACAGTTCGTAGTTTCAAGCGGGAGGAGTGCGTCCTGAAATAAGCTTTTTGCTTGAATAATAATAATAATAATAATAATAATAATAATAATAATGACAATAATAACAATAATAATAATAATAATAATAATAACAATAACAATAATAACAATAAATTAGATTTTGGAATTTTGTTTTTTCTTAAATTTCTGCCTTCTCTGAATCTTAAATCAGTATTATAAAGTGGATTGTCAATTCTAACGTGTTTGAGCCATGGTCATTCAACGTATTTCCCGTTTACTGTCAACCACGATGTGGCTCCCTCTGGTTGCTATATGCAATAGTAAATCATTACTATTTGGCCAGATACAGGCAAAGGATGCATACAACACTTGATTATGACATCTACTAGCAATACCTAAAATGAATTTAAACGCCCTATAAAGAGGGAATTCTCTTTTATTTCTGCTGCTCCAGAGAATAGTTGTGTAATATCTGCCCTTGAAAAGGTCAAGATACTTTTAGTTTTGACGGACAAAGATGTGGAGGCCGCGTATAGGTCCTCAAGAACCCAGAAATTACTTTTGTTAAAGAGTAAGGAGCAAAATTCACGGAAGCACGCAGATGGGTTTGAGACTGAAGCCGAAAAAAAAAAATGTTTCCATGTCAGTTTTGTCCCGTAAAAGAAAAAATAATAATAATAAAAAATGGAAAGCATTCTTTCTCAAAACCCGATATTTTGTCACTATTTTGCTATCTACTTTTTTTTTTAAAACTTATTTTTGGACCGATTCTGTCCATATAGAATTTAGCATAACCTACATCATTTTCATAATAAGATCCTTCCCCCGAAAAAAACAACAACAAACAAACTGTATTTCCGTGCGTCTTTGTAAGTTTTGGAGAAAAATTGTTTTTGTTGTTGTTGTTGTTTTTTGTTTTTAAGGGTGAAATGTGAAGTTTGGCTACATGGCATTTTCAAAAGTTTCTACATCTTCTTTCGCATTGAGGAGCCGAAAAAAAGTAAATTTTTGGACAATATGCCAAACAGCACGTTGACTAAATTTCTTAACTTTCATTGATATTTATGGGAGGAAATAGAGTTCAAACATAGTCAATTCAGAGGAGCCAAAATCCAACATGTCAGCGTTGCCATGGCAACCGCTCTGGCCAGTTATTTTTTTGTTGTGTGCGTGTGTATGTATGCTTGGGCGCACGTGTGTGTGTGTGTGTGTGTGCTTTTTCTTCTAATTTGAACATGCTGTATTGATGGAAAAGGTTAAAATTGTCTATCTCTAACAATAACGAAACATCATCTCAAGGATGTCCTCTTCCCGCCTTTCCTTTAACTCTTATAAGCTTAGCATCAGTAGAAATTAACGAAATGTTAGGGCCAAAAGTTTGCATGTGTAGCCTACATCTATTAGTTAGATCTTAGCTCTATTTAAGAAATGATACTTAATAGCTGAAGCTGACATGGCATGAGTAGGAGTATCATGTTATGAGACTGCGTGCTATTTGAAAAAAAATTTCTGCGCAAAGTATGATGAGTGATCCTTTGCTCAGATCGGCCAATCTTTTGACACTTACAAGGAAAAGGATTATAATCCAACATTGGAGAACGTAAAATAACGCTGGGAACTCTCTGGAATGAGACGCCACAGACCGGATCTACCGACAACGACATAAACCAAGAAACTGATCAATCAAAATTGTGTCAAAACAAAAAAAAAATAAATAAATAAAAACAAAAAACAGACACTCTGTCCCTCAGTCACCAGGCTTTTAGATTTCAAAAAATCTTTGATACTAGAAGAGAGCCCACGGCTGTCGTGGGAGATTTCTTAAATGTAGGTCAAACCGATATTGCCCTGCAACTTAAAGTGTACGGCAAGCGTGCGCACCTTGATGTTGATGTTTTCTATGATTAAAGTGAATGTTATTCAAAGAAAACGTGTTTGGTATTTTGGACGCGTCATTTTATCGAACGCACAATTCGGATCAAATGCTCTCGCGATTTTACTATTTAATTATTATCACCTTTTAAGGATAACGTCAAAAATAGTAAGCTTTCTTGAACGGCTTTATATAAATAGAAACACAGATCTTTAGGCAACAATATTGTGTGCCAAGTTTCATAAGATTACATTCAGTAGTTTTCGAGTCCATAAACCTGATATGGGTTTTGTTGCAGATTTATAGTACAGAACATTAAAAGAGAAGATGGCGAGAGCTCTTGTCGTAGGCCAATATTGCAACTAAAGGGGAAAACAGAAGGGCATGGAATGACACAGTGAATTATGATGTCAGTTGACTGTGCCCAACACAAAAAAAATGATAATTAAATGTGGTTTTCCAGTGTTATTGCCATGCCCCCCCCCCTCCTTTGATTTCCTCCCAAACTCCCAGGAAGAAGGAGGGGCGGGGGAGGGGGGGTGATAAAAATTTTAGCAAATGGGGTAGAAATAGCACGAAGATGACATAGCACTAACATACTTTGACAAAATGGGTGGGGCGAGATAGGTGACGGTCTTCAGAGGAAGAGTGGGTTCTTTCATTAGGTGTTTTGGCCTTTAACTTCCTGACATCTTCCCGATGTCCGTCACCCACCTTTTTCTTTTTTTTCCTCAGGGATCTGGTGGGATTTTGAAGCAGTATCGTTTGGTTTTCGGTCCGATACTCTAACCGCTATGCTACGCATGCCACTATTTTTATGGCATAACTTATTTTATTGAACTCTACCGTCTGGCATCAAGTGGTGAAGGGGTCACATCGATAAAGACAGCATAGTGTACTATATAATTCTCTAAAAAAGGAAAAAAAAACAACCCCACTTTTTTATGATGTAGACGTTAAAGGTGTGAGATGGGAAATTGCTTAACTAAATCTCGTTTCTCTTGAGACATACATTTTCAGGGAAAAGGCATTTTGCTAAAGTACGTTAGACTGCAGACTGTGGCCTGGGTCAGTCAACAAGATACTTAGACAACCGTTATTAAAAGGAAAAGCCAGTAATGGGATTTCTCCACACACACATATCCACACACACACACAAATAAATAAATACATGTATAATGCATGCACTGTTAGTACCGGGGCAATCTTTTCGTGAATATGAATTCGCAGGTTTTTTTGTTTGTTTGTTTTGTTTGTTTGTTGTTGTTGTTTTTTCACTTTTAAAATTGAAGACCCTCACATATCTTAAGTGCACTGAAGTCTACTTTAGAAAGTTTATCTCAAAAACAGAAAAGTGTCTTTCTTGTTCATTTTTTGTTTCTTCTAAAATCATATAGCCTATTTGTATTAGTCAATTTTAATTGCTCCAGTTTTACATTTTATAATGTTTGAATGCTTGCATGAAAAAGTCATGGAGAGATTGACGGTCAAAACGCCTGTTCTTCTTTTCATTTGTGTTTTCTAAATGTCGACTCAGTATGTATGAAATATGATCAAGGTATCTTTCGTTCTGAGGGTTTCAGTTACCGGTACTTAAAATTTAAAGCGATAATGACTATCTTCCCCATTCCCTTCCCTTTTTGTTTCTATTCCACCTCATTTCGTCTGATAGGGATGAAGGGAATACCCATAAATGTACGGACAGTAAGGCATGTTAATAAAATTTCCGATAATTGTAAAGTTTCGTCTCCAATTGACCTCTCCCCAATCTCCCTATCTAATTGGTTTAAGAGGATATCATGACATGCTGGTCTAAAAAAAAAAGGATAATATAGCAACAGTCATAATGAATACAGGGAGAGTCTACAACAGCAGAAATAGAAATCACGGAAACATTCCGCCAGTAACAATCAATCCATCCGTTGCTGCATTCATCAAATATCTATTCAGTTACGTATTTGTTGAGTTTAGCTTATATTATGTGCCAAAGCGTGTTTTCCTTCACCAGTTTCCTGATTCTCAATCAATAAATAGACATACTATGCCAAGAGGATTTTTGTCAGTACGGCTATTTTTAGCCGGCATCCCTGACCTGAGAAACATCGCCAGGGGAGATAATTCCCATCATATCCGCTTTGGGGGTTGAACACGTCAAAACTCAGGCGTAGAGGTAAGCAAAACAACCGACGGTCACTGCAGCAGACGTGGATATTATTCACGCGTTGCATGGTCGAAATACCATTGTTGTACCAGAAAACAGTTTCCTAAATAGATAGACCTCTATTGTTTGATGAACAGCGAAACACTCATTGCTCGCATTGTTAACCGGCTGGATCATCTTAGCATAGACCATTGTCGAGAGTAGATCTAACCGTCGTCCACAGTCGCAGTCGGAGAACAGACTCACAAGATTGAAGAATAAGATAACATTGTTAGACTAGATCTTGAGATAGATCGACATATATAGTCTAGATCTATTTAGAACACAGGCAAGGGTTAGAAATATGACTGTATTCCTTTGTATTCTTTGGTGTTCGCTCTGATGTGTTGTCAGTGAATTTCTTTTTCTCATGAGTCAATTGTTCTTTTTCACATTTTTGTCTTGATCTAGATCTAGATATCTAGATTTGATTAGATCTGGTCTCGGCCATACAGCAGTTTGAACCAAGATTGGCCGATTTTAATTACTCTATGCCACCCAGCCCATTCTGAAAGTAAATCAATTAAAATCGGCTGATCTTTGTTCATATTGGAGCAATTTGACATGATGTGCATACCGAATACCGCCAACGCCCTCCTTTTATGCATTGACTCTCCAGACCTCTAGGTCTAGTCTGGAATGGTTGACAGATCTGATCTCGATCTTGGTCACTTTTTAGAAATCTTGAAAAAAAAAGTCCTTATGCTGAAACAGGAATTTCATCGAAGTGACTTGTTTTAAAGGCAAGCATAGAATGTAACAATAGTAACATGCAATCTTATGTGTCAAGAGAGAAAGAAATCTGTCAGAAGTAATAAAATTTGTTTTGTGCCCAGGGCAATTGAGTTTGAAGTCATGCGGGGCGATTTCGAGCTACAGCCATTTTTAACTATTTTCTGACTCAGATGTACCAAAATTTTTCTTTTCTTCACAAAACGAAAATCTTTTGACCTGAAAAAAAGAAAAATTTGGTATCTGAGTTGGAAAATAGTTAAAAACAGCCGTAACTTGAAATCGCCCAGCGTGATTTCGGACTCATTTGCCCTGGGCGCAAGACATTTGGGAAAGGCATTTCAGAACATTTTTAGTGTATACTGTAGTAAGCTGAGTGAAAGATTTTGGTCAGCCTATCCAAGGTTTTTCAATGTGTGCCATTGAATTGATTGAGTAGGCCTATTGCCATTATAAATAATCTTTTAACTTATTGATACAGATGCTCGTTTGCATGGGACAGAAATGAAGCTGAAGGAAGAGGAAGAAATAGTGTAAACTAGATCTAGTTCTGAATATCAAATACTGAGGGCCAGTTAGAGGAGCTTCAACTGTGTATTGTTATCCATCCTGTCTCATTACTATTAGTATAGTGAATAAGTCTCCAATATTTAAGTCTTATCATTGGTCTTTTGTTTTTTTGCAGATCCATCAACAGTGAGCTTTGCTTTGATACAACATATTTCTACAGATCATTGCCTGATTTGACAGAGTTGTTACAATTGTCACAGTTTCGCTGGCTCTGTCCCCTTTTTGTGTATACAAAGAGGTAATTGAAATTACGCAGCATTAATTGCTCCAGAACAAAAAATCTGTGAAACAGTGATCATGAAGCAGCTGGTGCAGCAAGCATTACTTGTCGCAGTAATAGGCTGTTTGTTTCATGTTGGTATTACTGTTGTTGAAGGTGCCAGAATCAAGAGATTAGCTCTTCCAACGATGCCTAACCAACCACCAATAAAAAACGCAGCAATTTTGTCCAGGGAAAACGTGCCCATTGTGAGTAAAAAGTCTGAGATGGGAGTTGAGAAGAAAGAGAAGGGGCCTGAAGGTAGTGGGAGGAGGAAGATCGCTGAATCAGTTGAATGTGCTGAGGATGTGAAGAGATTCTGCTCAGACAGAATCAACAGTAACAATTTCCTGGTGCTGGATTGTCTTCAAGATGATGAGAAGGTAAGCAATGTGATAGCCTTGTGGCAATGAAATTGAAATTTAATTTATCTTTTCAGTATTGAGAAAAACCCTTTGTGACACATGGTCACTTTGGTTTCTACTTTGTTCACCGTTTCTGTTATATAGAAAATCTCCCATAATAAGTATAATGGCAGAAAGAATATATGATGGAAAGTGTGTCTAAATTCGGTCCTGTTCACCGTAACAGCAGCATCTAGATACTTTCACTATAGGAAAACATTCCAAATGCATTTATCATATAAGAGATCATGAAGAAAGTAATGAAATTATTTCAATTCATAGTTCTCACATTCTTAATTATTCAGTCAATTACCATACTATCAGTCAACTTGAAGTGAGCACTTGGAATGTGTCTTGAATTTCTTGAAATTGCCAACCTGTCATTGTGACTTACTCTGAAACCACAAGTGTTGGATCTTGACTTATATTTAAATTTTTGCTGAATTGCCTGGATTTGTTGGCACTCTTAAGCAGAACTGTGGCTTCTTTGTCTTGACAATGGTCAGTGTGTAACGCTGAGGACTAGATCTAGATCTAATATTGAGGACAACTGAGTCACATGTCAAATTTGTCATATAAAATTATTCATGCCATGAGTTGTTGAAATGAAAATGAGAACCATCTGTATTTGTGGAAATTTATTTAGCTATAAATTTTCTGTGCTGAAATATACTCATGATCAAAATTAACTACATGTTAGCCCATGATCAGTGAAATCCAAATTCTCAACTTGGAAGCTTTCTTTGACATCTTGATTCATTTCATTCAGCTGCAAGCATTTCATCATAATATATTAATGTTTTGATCATGCACACTGGATAGAATGGGGTAACAAATGATATAAAAGAAGAATGGTCAACATCCTTGAGCTTCAGCTGTTTAGTCATTTTACGTTATGTTCTAAATATGTCTTTCAACCTCCTGGTGGAGGTTATCTCGATTTAGTCATTTTGTAATAAATGATTACTACTTGTCATTGAAAGATGGTGATCAATTACATTCTCACTTGATTAAAACCATCTGATTTTAGAACTAGATTTGTCAGCAGTAGCAGGATCATTTTACCTTATGAGTATAATGCACAAATGTTTGTTTTTAAAGTTTGAAACTGGATGTGATTGATTGGATTTCTTTTTACTTAGTAATCAGTCACAGTTGTCTCAAATTTTGACAGCTCTTTTTTTTTTTTAAAATTATTTTCTTTGTTTTGTTTTAACACTGTGTGTGATTATTTCAAGTATGGAAGGAAAAGAACATGAATAAATATTAAGTTATAAGTTTTTTTGTTCATTACTTTTCAGACTGACAGCCAACTATCAGAAAAGTGCCATCATGTAAGTAGAACTGAAGTCTATATCTGTGTGGGTGTGAAGTATAATTTACTGTTTTTATTATCTACATGGCTGTCATTATGAAGTACACCAAACTTGCCCTCATATGACGAACCTGGGAACAAACTTGTTAAAACTAATGCATTCTTGTGTGAACAATGGTTATAAATAAGGAGAAAAATGAAAAAACAACAAGAGAAAAGTCCCAAATAGGATTTTACTTCATATCTGCTCTGAATACACATAAAAGGGATTGTCATCTTTTTTATTTTTATGCACTGGAGAGCATGTGTAGATCTTTTTTTAGTCCATAGATAGAATTCACATGACCAGCTCTGGTAATGCCTGCTAGTGTTGTGTGACAGAGAAAAAAAACAACAAAACAAAACCTCTCATTAACCAGCCGACTGTAAGTGGAGATGTGAATTGGCTTTGACCTCTCAAACCGCACAGTCTCCATTTGACCTCTCAGCGAAGCACAAACCTCTTTGCTGGAGGTGTGTGGAAGTTTTGTATTATCACAGCAGTTTTGAGCACTCTGTCCTTGGGAGCTTAGGAAATACAGCTTCGTTTTCTTTCTTAAATAAATAGTAAATATTTATGGTGTTAAAGTGAGATTCAATTTCTCTCTGGCAATGCTGGTGTTGATAGCATAAAAAGTTAGAGACACTAGACTTCGTATTCTACATATAAAATGGACACGAATCAAATTTTTAAAAAATCAAACAAATAGGCTGGTATCTTGTCATAGACTAGAAATTGAAGGGGTAGGAGAATATCTGGTGTGAAAATAGTCAGATATGGCTTGCATTGTGTATTCATCTTAGATGAGTATCAAGCAGCCAACTTATGAGACTTATGCATGTGAAAGTTCACCAATAGAAAAAAAATGTTTTCTCTTATTACTACTATTCAAGTATAAAAAGTATATCGTTGGCTGGGGAACAAAACCGGTTAACTCCACAGCAGAACATTTTATAGGGGAAGGTAAAAACTTCTTTTAAGAAAGGGGGCAACATACACTGGCCTCAAAGTTACTATGTTCATCTTCTGCAC
>JBCEWB010062540.1:0-13616 GCA_039654565.1 Peronia peronii
CCCCCCCCCCCCCCCCTACTAATAACTGTACCGAGTGGCGCGCAACAATCAGAAGAGCTAAGGCACAGTGGGGAGAAAGAGGCAAGAATTATATGGAAAGGCTCATGCCACCAGACATTACCCTCCAGCTCAGATCGAATTTCAATGCGGATGTGGCAGTATTACCGGACAAAAGTAGGCCTCCTTTCACATCAACGTTCTTGTCAAGTTTGCCTTCATATCGCAGTCTTCATCGAAACCAATGGACACCCGACGGCGAACGAATGAGAGGTGTGAAAAAGAAGGTAAAGGATAGACGAGGAGGACTTGATGGCAGTAAGGCGGTCTGCTTCTCGGCGAAAACGTTGCGAGCTCGAATTCTAGGGGAAAAAATAAGAACCCTACTTTTTTTTTAAAGACTCAGGGTCCGTTCTTTGGGGAGGTAGGGAAGCCTGACGCCTAGCCTTCTGGGATATAAGTAAATGTATTTCGGCCGTCCAGTGTTTATGTTATGCAAGTTAAGAAACCCTTGGCTATATCACAAATCGGATGAATAGTAAAGGGAAACGACTGTGTGCGGGCAAAATCTGGAAATTCATATTTTCTATTAAGAAATTTGTTCTGACCAAACTTCACACGCTCATAAGTCCGAGATAATCCTACTTTCTAAGGTTTGGAAGTGAGAGATCAACAGTCAAAATGTAGGAGATCTGAGACACCAACATTCAAATATCATAATATAACATGGAAGGAGTTATCAACGTATCTGATGTCAGGAAAGGAAAAGAGAGAGAAATTCTCTCAAAATACTTTTCATTCTTTCTCTAGTTGCTAGTGAAAAACGATGAAAAGTATTGAGTGGCAAACGTACCAAAGACTGCAGCTGTTCTCAGGCGTAACGCTATCTTATTCAAAACAAAATGAATTAATCCTTTATAAATAAAAAATGAATTTTTGCGGTTGGACACTTATTGCATTTCTTAACCCTTTTACCTGTCTGCAGAATTGACTGTACTATGAGAGAGCGTATGGGAATTCTGGCTCCTATTTACGAAAACATTCCAGCATGGTAAAAAAAAAAGTTGTCTATATACGCTCTATCACTAAAGCATTAATTTTAATTTCATCTGAAAAAAAAAGGGGGGTTAGGAAAAGGACACCATATTGTTTATCTAAATTGGTCCTGGCACTCCTACTCATAGAGTTAAAATTACACTGCCGAGGACAACCCTGCATTCACATCAGACCCGGACATCGACGACGGGAGACCAACAGATGGAGACAGACGTTTTCCGTTCGGGTAACCCTTTCACACTGGCAGACCCGGACACCGACGGAATTTTTCATTTTCAGAGAAAAAAATCGTTGGCCCAGAATTAAACTGTGCTAACCACTACATAAAACTGTTGTAGTTAGGACAGTTTAACCCTGGGACGACGAAGTGTCACAGACAAGACACCAAAAATTGTTGCTTTTCACATGGCTGAGAAGAAGAAATTAAATGAAGAAGCACAGATAATATGGAGTTGGCCCTAAGCAAAGAAAGACATTACTTTGGACATTATGTAGAGAAAGACTGTTATTTTGTGCAATGAAGTAATCCAGTGTTTTTTCTGTGCATGTTTTTTTCTGTTTATTTGTTTCACTTTGTCTTGAGTTGCGTTTGATAACCTCTGTGACTGCGTCTAAAAACTGTTGCTGTTTCTACTAATGAAGGCGCCGATGACAATCACTTTAATCTTTAATCGCTTTAATCTTTAACTTAATCAGTTCTTCAGAATGTTATTTCCTTCTTTGAATGCAGATGTATTAAATGAGGTTGACAGTCCATGTCTAAAATTTTGTGCTATTTTTATAAAATGATGATTCCTCTGACGATAAGCCAAGTAGGTTCGAAAATTTGGCTAAGTGATTTAATTTCTGCCATATCGAGTTCTATAATAATATATTGGTATTTGCTTCTTTCGATTCATTTGATTAGTTGCCGGTAAATAGTCTTGTTATATTTTAAGACATTTCTGTAAAATAATGGTAGTAATGGAAATGATCGTGAATATGAGCGCAAAACCTGGCGCTTTTTTTTATATTTTATGGTTGTGGTTTCGGAGGAATTGTAGTTACAACAGTGTGAGGGTCTTAATGATGGTGCTCATTCAAATAGTGTAGCAGTGATGATGGTCATGATGGTCTTTGGTGGCGGTAATGATGGCAGTGGCTGTGATGATGCTGTTGAATGAGGGGGGGGAGGGGGGTTACCAGATACTTGAGGTATTCCCTATATAGGCAGCGTATAAAGAGGACCGAAACTATTATCTCTGTTCATGCAAAACAACATGGTGGAAGGAGGGGGGGGGGCAGTGAGGAAAGGCGAAAAAGGGGGGGGGAGGGTGAGGAGAGGAGGAAATGGGGGATATGCTTCTTATTTATGCACACTGCAAAATTGCAAAGTAGAGGAAAATCTTCCCTATCAAGTAAAAGTGCGTTCGTGGGAAAAATCTCCCTATCCAGTAAAAAGGCATACGGGGGAAATACGTATTCACAACTTCGAAACAGCCATTTTTAAATGAAGCACCGGAGAAGGAAAATAACTAAATTAGAAATATCAACATGTCAATTGCTTCCCTTGGCCTTGACAGATGATTTCGAGAGCGCATCGCTATCGATAAAATTCTGTCGGTCTCCGCCTGTCGGTGTCCGGGTCTGATGTGAATACGGTACAAGGCTGCTCAAGCATGATTCGCGAAGTTCAAAATGTTCTATAAATACCGAGCCCGAACGCTTCAGTAACAAAGCGCAACGAACTCTGTTAGGAATATCGTCGGTCTCTCCTAGCTAGTTCTAAGGTACGTTCATTAGATCTCCTTTTTGTTTACATCGCTTTGTTGTTGTTGTTGTTGTTGTTGTTGTTGTTGTTGTTTCGTTTCTTTGATTGATTGATTGATTGATTGATTTGTTTTTTAAATCTACGATACTTATTTGGCTGCGCATTAATGTGCTGGACTCTTTCTTTGACGAATATTGGTCAGCCTAATGTCGTCCACAGTTTTTAGCAAGTTTCTAGCAGTTTTGAATCTATATATCTATCCAGAAATGCACGGGGTCAGAATGGTTGCTCTCACTCAAACGCACAGTCTATGGGCATTTCCGCAGACCATTCCAGATCTTTCTCATCATGTGGAATGTCCATCAATACGGTAACAATGTGGATGGGTAGAATTCACTTGGCTAAAGAAAAAAAAAAAAACGCTCGCATTGCTGTGTCACATCAACTTAAATTGCCATTTTGTTGACGACGCTTTGGAAACTACCTCACCTGTCTACAGCTATAATATACCAATGATAGTGACCTCTCAGAGATCAGAATTAAAAGGGTTATTATACGTAACAGTGGAAAATGACTAAACCAACACAACACTGGGGAAAAAACAGAACAAAAGCAAAAACAAACAAACAAATGCAAGTATATATGGCTTGTTGAGCAGAATGGCGGTATGTTTGGGTTACAGAGACTTTGGGGTGTGACAATTGGCCTGTCAGACAGACTAAATTTTGGCTTTGATGCTTCCTCTGCATAAACTAACTCTGGACTTAACATGGGACTGACTTGCGAAAGAATCGCTCATTTTACTTGAACTGCCCTCGAAATAGCACACAGTTTGGTAAAAAGGCAGTCATCTCACATTTCTCCTACGATCAAACTGAGTTTCGTTTCGTTTCATACTTTTAAGTTGGGACAGGTTAGGTTAGATTATATATTACGTTAGGTCAGGTTAGATTAGGTTCAAACAGGTTAAGTTAGGTTAGATTAAATTAGATTTCGTTAGGTTAGGGTACGTTATTTTAGTTCAGTTAAATTTAGGTTAGATAAGATTAGCTTAGTTTAGCTTAGGCTAAGTTAGGTTAGGTTCGTTTAGGTTAGGTTAGGTTAGGTCAGGTTAGGTCAGTTGAGGTTAAGGTTAGGATTAAATTTTCCTGACAACAAGTCTAACAACATGCTTTCAATCAAACTTTAAACAATTCTGTACGTATGTATGAATGGCGGCCACTATTGCTCTAACGGTTGGTTACTATCTCAAAGATACTACACGTTAGTGTTAAAAACATCTTGTCTTCAAAGTTGTAGGACATTTTGCATAGTACATAGAAAAAAATGGAGACACCATAGTCAGTTGGCCTGGCTTTTGTCAGCAATTAATGTTCATAAGATGGCAATTGTCAAAGGATGAAACGGTCGGGCGCAGAATTGCCACGTCAAGCGGACAGCAATATCTGGCAGTTAACATGTCATTGAGTCATTTGTAGTACCTCAATCAAGCCGACTTGATGTGACCCCCTATGTGACAATTAAACCGAGTCATTCTATAAGTCTACCCGACCGAGATGTGGTGAATATGGACATCATAAATTTTCAAACGTCGGTTAGCGCATTGGGCACACAGTCCAAAACAGTTCACCGGACTGTGAAGGCAGCTGGGTATTCAGAAATAATATTGTCCCCAGCGGGTACCAGTGGTCGTCGGCTTTCACACACGTATCAACAATGTGGGAGAAAGACTGTGTGGGTAGGAGCAGGTCAGGAGTAAAGGAATTGGACAAGGCATTCTGTGTGTGAGATTTCCAGTTTTGTTAAAGCATGTTAGAGCTGATTCCTGTTCTTCTCTTTGCCATTCTCTTTTCACTGCTGATACCTCACCAGGTGTCTCCTCCACATCATCTCCTTCCCACCCTTCAATTCCCACCTCCCCCACCTCCTCCAAGGCCATAATTGGATCGATGAAGATCCAGTATATTATTATGTTGTAAGTGGCACTGAATTGTTCTTAGAAACCAAAATGTCTTATGTACTAAATTTTACCGCCGAACAAATGAGTTAACGCAACGTCAACATTCACAATCAATTAATATTCATAGCAAAATATGCTAACTCTTTACAAGTGGAATTTTCCCACAACATTATCAGCACCACTGAAGACATTTAGGGATTCAAGCGCCAGATCGCTCTTTCAGCTGTGAGTGCAATCGTCTACATTTCTCCTCTCACAAAGAATCACCATTTTCTTCTTCCTATCAGACTAATCATTGCTTTGCGATACATGTAATTTGATTTGTTTACCGCTACCCTTACTTTTGATATTGATAGACATCGAGAGGTGGTTGAAGCGATGAGTCTTACATTCTTTAATAATACTGATTCTGATTACGTGCGATTTTAATGCTTTGATAAATAACATCTTACTACAAGTATTATTTTGTTTGAGCAGATAGATGAAACGATCTGTATTTTGAGATGCCATATTTGCAAAGTGCTAAGGTTAACTGTCCTCTCCCACTCCTGCAACAAATTTCATGAGCTATTGTTTACATTCAGTGAAAATAACTGTGGATATTTGACGGGTACTATTTGTCGCAGAATCTGCAGTTTCACGGTCAGTGCTGCCGTGTCGTTCTCATTTTTCAAACTTTGCTTTCTACGTTGTCTTCTGTGTTCATTTACGGCCTGTAGCTCTTCCTGGAATCTGGACAGACTAGTGGAAACAGAGTTGAGACAAGCAAATCTAACTCGGACATTTTTTTTTTTTACCTCAGTATTTGAAGGCCGAATTTGAAAGCCCTTTGCAAACATCGAAATATCGAAGTTGCGATCTTCCTTTTTAATGGGGAGTATATTTGCAGGTCACCATTGAACAATTTCCTTTGGGGTAAAAGATAAACGGGTATCTTTTGTGTTTTAGGTATTTCAAGGCATGTATAATAAATATGTTGTTGTTATTGTTGTTGTTATTATTACATTTTTAAGTTATTATTATAGAGTATTATTATTGTTGTTGTTATCATTATTATTGTCATTATCATTATTTACTATTATTATTATTATCTTTTCCTTTCAGAAACGACCACCATGACTGGGATGATGAGAGCCAAGTACAAAATCCTGCTGGGCCTGACCATCTTCGGCTGTGGGTTCTACTCTGTCATGCTGGTTAACAACAGGCAGAACATGACCAAGGTCGAGGTCCCTTTGAGTTCAGGTGTACAGGTCAACGCCCCTGTGGTAGCCGGTGGGGCACAGCAGTCAGAGGTGGCGGTACCACCCCCCACTACAGCCAGACCGTTGTCCAACAAGGAAATCATCAGGCGAAAACACGAGCGAGATTTGAACCCCTGCGCTGACGATTCCGAGTTTTACCATAAGTTTATGGAGACTCAGAGTGTGGTGCCGAAGTATGATTACTATACCACAAACTGGGACGCCTATCCTCGTCCACCGGACAGGCCTGTGCCGGTCAGGTCGACATTTGACCCGAAGAAATGCAAGGAAGCACAGCCTGAAACCAAACTTTGGAAAGACTGCAAGGCACACTGTAAGTTTGTGTTATATGTGCATATTGTGTAAAATTCTAGTGAATTGCTCTGATTTTGCCACTGTTCACATGGCAGAATTTGTACATAATATGTATATGTCTGCAATAGTCATTCTGAATCTCTCAGTTGTCATTAATTTGATGTATAAGTCTCGCAGCCAGACAAAATGTGTAGTATATGGATTTTTCCACCAAACTGCTATATTACTATCCCTTAAAACATTAACTCATACACTTTTGTGAGATGAAAAAAAAAAAAAAAAAGTTTTGAGCCACTTAGATTTTAGCCCGAAATATTACAAATTGGTGAGACGGCACCTCATCACCGGCAAAAGTCGGCGGGCAAAAATGAACGGTTTGACACAAACATTTATAACATATTCCCGTAACCATATCATGATATAATTTATAATTTGCCCATAAAAACAATTTTTCCTTACATACTTTTAATTTGTGCATTCCAGAAACCTCGATTTCAGATCATTTTCATCCCATTCAACCCCCGATTTCTCTGTTCAAGTCCAACGACTTACAGCTCGTTCTGACATATCGCGAGACATATTGTGTACATACCCTGTATGTCCTAAGAGATTTGTTCCGCCCCTTCCCCCGCCCCACCGACCCCCCTTTCCCTCCCATGTCCCCCACTTCCCCATGGCCAAATGGTTGTGTATTGAAAGCTTTCTTTTTTTAACATTATTAGTTGTCACGTGACGGAGCTACTCCTCTTTTTTTCTTTTTCCACTGCCAACAATGGGGATTGTTTTTGATCAGCGCTATTACTCCCCTTTACCAGACACAAAGGTTGTCGGAAAAACAGTGTAAAAAAGGAAAAACTCACTCTTCTTCATATCATTTGAATAACTGATCCCAAAATGTATTGTTCAAATTATTATGGTATGAAAAAAAAAATGATTTCCTTATGCAATGATTTGATTTTTTTTTTTATAATGTACATTTCAAACACAGAGTACCGGTATAAAAGTCATTTATTCCCTCTCTAAGCTGCTTGTTCAACACCCTTATGCTTGGCAAACGGAAATAACAAGGCTGGTCAAAAACAATCCCTATTTATACAATGGTGGTCATTATTATATTGCTGGTTATTGTAACAATGATCCCAAATCAGGACAAGAAGAGAGACAGACCAATCTTTCATGTACTTCCAATAAAGAGATATACAGGGTGGGTCATATGTAGGCTAACAGTTGTTGGACTATTCGTGTTTTAGTTTTAGGTCAAAATTCTTCCAGACCAATTCAAGACCGTTTTGAACATTTGCAAGATTGAACTTTCCTAAATGTAAATAAAGTGTCAAACTAATTTGATTGTAACTAAGAAATTTAATTCTATGTAAAGTACCGGTCTACAAAATGTTAGGCCTATCCGGTATTTGTGATGTTTTGCTCCATTGTGTAGAGACAAATTTGAGCCACCACATGACCAGCACCAACCTCTATGGCCAGGTGGGGATCCAGAGCTTTTCTGCTGAAAATGGCACCTGCAAATATATACATTTAAAAATGCCGAAGTTATATAACATTATTATGACGAACCCTGTATATAGGATACAAAATCGTGGTGAAAAATTGTCAACAAAATACGAAGGGCCATGAGTCTTGATACTATAACGGGAAAAATATCTAGCTATGGTTTCTTTCTTCTTTTTTTTTTTTTTTTTGTTTCTTTCGTTCTTTGTTTCTTTGTTTGTTTCATTCTTTAGCTATTGATTGTTTATCTATTGAGAAAACGGGCTTTCCAGAAAGCCCATGCCCTTGTTGCGGTCGATGTGAATGTCATATGATGTTGGTCTCTCGGCCTAACAATGCTTTCATTATCTTCTCTGGACAGGCTACATCCGATATTACAAACAAGAATTCATCCTGCCTGAGTATGACATGGTCAATGTCGACAACCTGGACACCGTGGACGAATGGTGGCAGGCGATGGCTCTGATTGGATGGTAAATTTAGATCAAATGTTGTGACTTTTATTGGATGGTAATTTTTAGATCATTTCCTTTGGACGCTAGGTTTGAATCAAGTGTTAAGCTTAGATTGGATGGTGATTCTGGGTCATGGATGCCTGGATTTCCACTGGATGATAAATTTAGATCACATATTAGGATTTGATTGGATAGCAATTTTCTTTCATGGAAAGTAAGGTTTCTATTGGAAGGTAAATTTATTCTGGAGATTGAACTTTGACGCATTCCAGAAAAACAACCGATAGTGTGGTGAATAATTGTCAGTTGAAATGAAAACTTTGAACACAGTTTTAAAGAAAATATGGAAACATCTGTTTCAGTTTTAAAATGCATGGTACGAATAGTCACTTCGTCTAATGGCGTGCTCAAAGCTAAACAGTGAACATCTTTCATCATGTGATTTCTTTCGATGATAAAATCACCCCCCCCCCCTTCCAACCATCCCCTCCATCCTGTTTCCCATGCCTGCTTTCTTTAAAAGGAATACTGAATGTCGATCAATGGCAGTCTCTACCACCTCTTTTATTATAGAAAACATGAGCTTAGCGCCTCTACTCTCTAATCACAGAATGATAGAAACTACGATCCAATTTCACCACTGATAAGTGGTTTAGAAATTGAACATAGTTCGAAAAGTCCTACTGCTAGCATTCGCTAGTGGGCTATGCCTTCCATTCCCCGCTCCACCCCAGTGTAAAGGACAATTCTGTTAACATAGATTCATACATTATTTTGTATCTATGCTATGGAGATATTGTATTAGTTATATGAGAGATTCTCATGTGTCTTTTGTTTGATGCTTTTGTTGTTCCTGTTGTTGGAGTTATTGTTGTGTATGTAGCTTTATTTGGATAAAAGCAGACAGCTTTATCTGATTTCCCCTCATGTCACCGACTGATCCGAGAGCACTTAAGGGGCTGGTTAATATGAGACGAGTTTAATGTTTGCTCTTGCCTTGCCCAGCAGGTCAGTATGACCTATCCATCCACTGTATGTAAATTCAAATGCCAAGTGTGGGAAGATTTATGTAACAGGCTACACTGTAACTGAAAACTCCAGTATAAAAAGTACTTAAGTCTGTTTTGAGGTAATTCGTCTCCCAAAGAGATACTTTTTTCTAAGGTCTTATGCAATTCTACTTCCTCCAATTTTACAGTTCTAGGTTTTGGATGCTTTGCATCCTGAAGTTTGGTTGTTAATCTCTCACTTATTTTTCCTTTTTGTTTTTCATTCGGGCTTTCTCGAGGTGTGAAATGTTAACTATGGTACTTTTTCTTCAAGCGCCCTCAACTACTAGATTAGCATTGTGTTATATGTTGCAAAAAATGTGCCTGGCTACTCTAATACAGGCCTTGCAATAGATATAACCTGATGTTCAGAGATAACAGAGTATTTGGCAATAACAAAATTTACACTTTCTGTGCTTAGAAAAATTTTAATAGAAAAGCATTGGATGGGTTGACTTATTTTTAAGATTATGTCACAAGTTGAGTTAAAATCGATTAAAAAGAAAATCGGACTGCCGATAAACAAGAGGATTTGTCAGTCATGTAGAGGGGAAATGTGACTGTGACAGCCAAGTATCAAGTTACTGGAAGTTTGATTTAGGAGGAGAACATTGTTGTATGACTAGGCAGTTTATGTTATTGGCTCTCCTGCTGTTACATAGAAACATTGACATGTTCTTTTGTATCAGTTACAATTTAGAACCAGTCATTGCTTTTAAAACAAACCCATGCCACAGCGACATCACTGCCAATTAATTTTTCGGTTCATGAACACGAACAAGAATACGTATTGAGTTGTGAGGAAAGATAGGATATCGCAACAAATACAATGCCTAATGAAACACATGATAGAAACTGCACATTATTATTTTAAGAATCTACAACTATTTCCTCATATAAAATGCCTATGGTCTTCCTACCTTTACTTTCAGTTTTTTTTTAACCTTGTCTTTGTATGTATCATGTAAATCTGTGTCACACCGGGTCTGTGGAGGGCTAAACTGTAAGATTAATTAAGTGTTTTTTTCCGGATAAGTGTAGGCCTACTATCACAATGCCAATCTTTACTGTCATACATCTGCATCTGTCATATTTCTGCATATATATATATTATATATATATGTAGAAATAGCTATGTCAAACATGGTTATTTCAATATTATATTTCTGAAGTAATTGTCTGACAATGCTTCATTTATTCTATACTTTAGGCATCTGAAGTCACCCCTGGATTACAAGTGTAAAAATATCAAACCGTGGGGCAACTGGTTTACCTGTCAGGATGAGCCCTACACGATCAAAGCTCCTTGTCTGGTCTATTCCTTTGGGTAAGTATTCCTATGAACGTTTCCCCATAACCAAATTTTTTTCTTCTTTCCAATCTTGCTTTGGACAGTAATTATTCTCCATTGTAAAGACAGAAACCGTACCTTAGGTTTGTGAAGGCTGCATGGGTAAAGATATATGGTAAATATATATATATGGTCGTGCTGATGCCCCGTGAAATCCCAACAAAACAAACACACAAACGAGCCACCCTAGACTGCCTAGTTATATAGACCTGTTTGAAAGTGCAAGATAGTTACCGCTCTTGTCCAAATAGGGTCTGAGGAGTTATGCAAGCCATTCTGAATTTTTCGTCACTGAGAGCCATGTGTAAGCGATCAGTGCTCATCTCCTTGAACATTAATGACTGGAGCATTCAATCTCTCCATGGCCACCCTATGATAGTTGAAATTGTATTTTGAATAGGGACACCGAAAGAATAGATTTGTGCCGACCAAACGAACGGCTGAAAATCCCCGCCTAATTTTAGTAAGGGGGTTACCGTTACCGTTACAGCTCTCGTAGACATGAGGTCCGTGGAGGCGCCTCCGAAGATCTGGCAGCAACTCTCCTCCATTCATCCCGTCTCTCTGCTTTTCTGAGGGCAACCCTCAGCTCCATTCCCGTCTATTCCCCAGTGTTATCCTCCCATCTCTTCCTCTGCCTGCCTATCCTTCGTTCTCCTTGAACCGTGCCCCGCGGGATTGTTTTTGCAAGGCCAGATGAGTGGGTAACATGTCCGTACCACCTTAGTTTGCGTTGTCTGATTACGGTTAAAAGGTCAGTGTAAGGCTTAGTTGCATTTTGAATACGTCTCCTGACCTCGTCGTTCGTTGTGTGACCTCTGTGAGAGATGCCAAGGAGTTTACAGTAGCATCTCGTTCTACGGCTTTATTCTTCTTTCTGTGTCTGCTGTCAATGTCCAGGATTCACACTCCAAAATACACACTCCAAACTGTTCACAACCATTGACACAAAAAACACTGTGCACGGGACCGGTGGCAATTGTTCTCGGATTTCGTGGTGGAGCGGTAACAAACATTAGCGGGTGTTCTATCTTTAGCAGGGGTACGAACACTCCGCGGGGGATTTCCAGGTTTTTGCTTAATCGAATATGAACTATTCTCATTTCAGTGAGGTATTTCGAGATAGAGGTCACATGATCGAGAAATTTTCGCTCACACAACATAAACATGTTGTGCACGTGGCAGGCAGCTCTTGGCCGACAATGAGCATTCAGAGATACTCACACCACCTAAAGAAAGCCATGTATGGGCAATGTTCCTCGGTCATGTGACTGATCTCAAAATACGTCATCGAAATGCATCGAAAGGTGGTCTGTCTGCCTTCTTGCCCTGTGGGACATTGTAATTATGTATCTCATAAATAACGACCGATATTACACCAGTTGTTTAGAAAGCAGTGTGTTCCATATGTAGACAAAGATGTTTAGCAGCGTGTCTCCACCACAACTCTCAACGTTAAAAGAACGGAATGTTCGTCAACATCGTTTGTTCCTAATGAGAGTCCTAAGGAAGTCATTGAGCCATTTGTTTCTGTTTCAAAATCTCTTAAAGGACTTAAAAAATGTATTAAAACTGGCAGCTTTTCTGCGCCGAATTTAAGACTTTACCATGCTGTGGGGAAAAACATTTGAAGCAAATTGGGTTTTTTTGACAAATCTTTACAACTGAATCTAAAGTGCCCACGGCATATCGATGCATTTGAAGGCCCAGATGTTGTAAGAATCATGATAATTGATTTGCTATATTATTTACACGTTTCTTGGATGGACATTTTTGCAGGATTAACAACCAGTGGTCTTTTGATGACGCCATGGCAGCAGCTGGTTGCAACGTTCATGCCTTCGATCCCAGGTAAGAAACTGACATGTCAACATATCTGTAGCAAATATGGTTAATTATTTTAGAAGGAGGAAGAAGAAGTACTGGAATAAAAAGAGGAGGAAAACGATAATGTTAATAAAACAAGTAAGACAACATCAGCAAAAATAGCAATAATAATAATAATCATTATAGTAATAAGTCAAAGAGGTAGAAGAACAAGAAGAAGGTATTGGGTATTTGATTTTTGTTGAATGGCGCATCAGGAGGATTTGGGCTACTTTCTGCCAAGAAGAAGAGGAAGAAGAAAAAGGTGAAGTAAAGTATAAAGAAGAAGCAGAGAAGAGGAACAAGATGAAGATGAAGAAATAACAGAAAGAGTACAAGAATAATAGAGAGGAATACAGTAACTGCAATAACATTTGAGGGATGTAATGATATCAATAATAATAACAGCAATGATTGTAGCATAATAACAGTAATGGCAATAGCTAATTTATATCGCTCTGAAATTCGTATACACTGCTCTAAGGTATTCCAGTTATCAAAAATAAAGTTTTAATGTACAGAAACATCATTTATGCGTGCATTCACCAATACCAGGCTGTTAGCAATGTCAAATATATAATACTTTTTAAACGAGATTTTAGAATAATGCTGTGCTCAGTACTTTTGCCAATAACAATGAACAAACAAACCAAAAAAAAAACATAAGATATATTGAGTGTGTGGCGTGACAGGCCCAAAGAAAAGAGTGTGTACGTGAGTCATGCTTTATTCATGAGCTGGAGTCTCTGAAATGGGATTTTGGCTTACAACAAAAAATGACTTTAGAACTTATTAATTTGCTCCCGAATGATTTGCCATTTCTGAACACAGCAGTTGCTTGCAGTAAGCGGGTATAAAAATTCTCACGATAGGACCACGGTCGTTCGGTATGTGGATTATGAATGTAATACTGCGTTCCTCACTCATGTCTGCCTGATTGTGTGTCAGTCCGCCTGACTGTTGGTGTGTGTGTCTGTCTGTCTATCCATTATCTATTTATCTATCTATCTATCTATCTATCTATCTATCTATCTATCTATCTATCTATCTATCTATCTATCTAT
>JBCEWB010062550.1:0-13615 GCA_039654565.1 Peronia peronii
TATGTTTCTGTTTCTCTCTCTCTCTCTCTCTCTTTCCCTCTCGCTCTTTCATTCTTTATCTATCTCCTGTCTCTCTTAATCTTCATAGTTACATGTAATTACAGTCCCACGAGAATTGCTATTACCCCAGCCTCATTGATACATTAGATCATATGGATTTATTCACCGAGGAGTTATTGGTCTATCTTTTCGAGAAGGAGAGAGAAAGATGCACTTTTTACTTTGAATTAACTTTGGTATTTTTATTAATCTATTTGACTCTCTTCTGCATTTTTTAAAACTTAATTCATTTTCGATATGGCTGCCTGTTTCAAATTTTTCTAACCAATTTTTTTGGATACTTAATGCTACTTATGTTTAACATTTTTGCCTTCTTATACTAGACCGGATTTTTTAAAATTAATTTTTTCATGGCATATCCTTGTTATCAATGGTATATATTTTGCATGGTCATTTAACATGATGATTAGCATGATAAATCCATGACTTTTTGTTGTAATAATACTTCGCTGTTGTTAAACCTACCTGTATGTTAATATAGTGAAACGATAAATGTTGATATTACATTATCAAGATAATCCGACCGGCTCTTCACATCTCTCATATATGAGAGAATGTTTTACTCAGGTATCCTGGAAATATGG
Source organism: Peronia peronii (assembly GCA_039654565.1). Classification (NCBI taxonomy): domain Eukaryota; kingdom Metazoa; phylum Mollusca; class Gastropoda; order Systellommatophora; family Onchidiidae; genus Peronia; species Peronia peronii. Next base: position 645 of record JBCEWB010062550.1, read on the forward strand.
CACATCATGATCATTGCAGTCAATAATGAGAATGTTTCTGATTAGATAATCGTATATATTGCAAGCATACATGGCTGCAGACATATAAGTTGACATAGAATGTCTAATTAATTCACCAGTATAAAAGGATACACAGATTGAAAAATTTACTTCTTTTTCTTTTTTTTTTAATGTAAAAAAAAAAAATGAAAAGACAAAAAAAAGAAGAAAGAAAGAGAACAAAACAAAAGACATACGAGCAAACAAATAAACAAGCAAACAAACAGAAAATAAGTTTGAACATTTTGTCATTGATAACCAGTCTCTGAAAATAGGTGGAAACAATAAATCGCCCCAAATAAAACACCCTCCACCGTTCTAGTATTCACACCAGTCATGAACGTAGAATGTGTGTGTGAAGCTATAGAGCAGAGGTAGTTGACGAAAGTAGCAGCTTCTGTTCTAGTTTACAGGTTGTTATAATGATTGGAGAAAGAAACGTCACTTAGTTCATTAAACATATCCCATGTCCACTGAATGTTCTCATCACTACCGTGACAGTCTCTTTACGCCGTTCAACCTCCAGCGGGTGGTGGTCTCGGTTCTTGACAATGTGTTTTTGAAAGTGTGAATCCACTCTGCTATAGGAAAGAGGTGATTAGTGAAAAAAAAAAGTATTCTGTACTAGTTTTACAGAGATTTTTGGTCACTGGAGAAAGGAATGTCAAAGGTAACTTAGCTCACCTAACACACCTTCCACTGCAATGTACTCCTCACTGCATTGATGAATATAGAGTGAGCCCATGTGTGATTGAAAGCTCGAATCTACCTAGCTAGGAGAGGGGGGGTTACTGAGAGCGGTGTCTTTTACACTAGTTTACAAGTATGTCTACACCTTGGAGAGAGAAACGTCACGGTTAACTTAGCTCGCCAGATTATAATATACCTTCTCTCTCTCTCTCCCCGTTATATTGTTCTCATCACTGCATTGACGAATTTATCTTGTGTAACACCTAAAAACGTAGACCCAGCTAGCAAGGAGAGGAGTGGGGGTGGACAGAACGGTGTCTTTTATACACTAGTTTTACAGGCATCTGTAGACCTTGGAGAAAGAAACGTCAGAGGTAACTTAGCTCACCAAGCACACCCTTCCACTGTAATGTTTTGTGATCCTAGTCTTATCCCTTATATTCACCTCTAGCGTAGTAGATTAGAATGCCTTGCACAGTAGTACCATACCCAGAATACAAGACCCCTGTCATCATCAGAGACCCCATAATAAATGCATAAAATTGATATGTTCTGCAGTCTCAGGTATGACCATTATTATGTTAGGCGTTAATGAGATATGGTACAATATATCGTGTTCCCTGCCCTTCCACCTCAGTGATTGCCTCACCCCTTGATACAGTTATGTTCTTTTACCTGACCTCAGTGGCATGGTCATTCCAACCCTAGCTGCATTTTGTTACCCACGCCTCCCTGTTTTTGCTTTGCCTTTCACACCTTGTCTTCGCTTTCTCAGAAAGCGAAAGAGAAAGTTTCAACAAAAAAAAAAAAAAAAAACCTCGTATGTCATGAATCTGATTATAGTATTTATATAATAAAGGTAACAATTTCAATTTCATTCAAAGAAATTTGAAAAAAAAAAAAAAAGGAAGAAAAAGAACCTTTAGAAAATAGACGAGATTTTTTTTTTTTTTCCGTAGCATTTTTTGTTTCACATAGAAGACAAGACAGTGATCGTACAATATATCAGAATTGTGATGTTTCCGATAAACTAATGAAACATTGGTTGGTTTTCAGTTAGTCAAACTTCAGATTATGAAACTACAATTTGGTGCTAAATTCAATGCACTTGGTAATTTTTATTATACATCTGAATACCTCATGCTTGATCTTACGACTTATAGCTATGCAGGAGACAAAAGAATATTTGAATTAAAAAGATTATTGGCACTTAAATAGTTGTCAGGCAAAACTAAGTCCTGCTGTGACGCATTGCTGATGGATTTCTTAGGCCGCGGTTTAAAGTAAGAAATCAAGATGAATATTGTGTTTAGAAGCGGCAGAAGAGGACATGTAAGACAGAAATGAATTATTTTGAAAATGAGATCCCACGAAAAGCCATTTCACCAAATTCAATTGAAAAACAAACCCCAAAAAATGAGATTGAGTAGAAATCATATTTGTCTGATTTGATTGTTTGAAAAATGCAAGCTTTTCGTAATCCATTTTGTGCATCGCTTTGTTTACATTATTCTGTCTGGAACTGTGTCTGTCCGTCTTATTTGTCTGTTTTCTGTCTGTCTGATATACAGCCAGACTGTGGTTTATTCCAGTGCTCAAACTTAAGCACATTGATGTGTTCTGTCTGCTGTTCTGTGCATTAGTCATCCTAAATAAACTCCACCTACATATACACACAAGTACATACTTTTTAACACACATACTTCGTCAAGTATACCAATACATGTGCATTCTGCGCGCATACGCCAAAAACATTGACACACATCTGTGCAGAGAACTGACAGGCAGATAGAGAAAAGCAGTCCACCAATTCCACGCCTAACATCTGCTTGTGTCAGACATGAAATTTTACTTACTCTAGCATGATTTTTGTCACCTTTGCCTCTTCCTCTGCTGTTCCGACCTTTTGTTTCCGTTTTGTGAATACACATGACAAAATAGCATAATTTTACTCTTTGAATTGTCTGAATTCTGTTCATGCTTTGAAACACACATAAACAAATGCGAAAACACGTCACCTTATCAGGATATTGCTTTATTGTTTTATTATTATGTTCCTCTCATTGCACACACCCCAACGCGTCTTGGGCCAGAAATGCTCACTGTATTTTTTTGTTCTAACTGTTCACCCTTACACAGCGTCATGCGCGGTCAGGCATCATGCATCGAAAGACGAGCAGCTCATCCTCCCCGGAACATTTTACCTCAAGTGACCTTAAGACCCCGCCTAGCTCCCCCCGCACAGTCTCTCCCGGGCACTCTAGCCTCGCCTCGCCAGAGCTCACCCGGATCCCAGCCAGCCACGAGAGGACCATCCATATACAGAAAGCCAGCCAGCATTTAGGTAAGGCACCCAGTCTATCTGAACTTTCACCGAGTCAGTAGAAAGTGCCACGGCCAGGATTCCTCCAGTGACATCAGTATTCATATTTAGCACTAAAACTGTCAGAAGAAACTGCTCACTAGCAATAATAAGCATGCCAGTGTTCCTATAATGATAATAATTCATGTTTCAGGCTGTAGACCTTTTGGCGTCATAATATTAGTGCATTATATGATGTATGGAAAATAATTCAAATTAAATGCTGTGTCATCGAGCTGTGTCATCGAGCAGATGAGCCCTTTGGTACTTCTAGGATTAAGGAATGACAATCAATGCTTTGAGGTGCTATAATATCAGTGTGGTGTTTACTATACACTAGGCCTGTTTGGAGGGGAATCCTAGTTACAAACATGATGAGCAGATCTTACACTTCATTGGCCACTTGACAGCTTTAGGGTTAAGCAGGCGATACGCGACTGCTTTAAAGAATGCGTTGAGGTCCTTCCTGATATGGACGTGCCCTTGAGGTTGCCATGAGGCCAACATCAGATCGGCCCGCGTGACTTCTGAACACACACTATACAACTTATTGCCTCGCAGAGCATGGCATCAGTCAGTCAAAGAAAATTATCGCTGGCACATTTAAGAATCGCTCTGTAGTAAATTTTAGAGTAATGGTCTCCTCATTAAAAAGCGATGATTATGTGGCAATACATGTATTGATTGATCTCTGTAGCGAGACACTCACTCCTGTTGGCCCCAGCCACAGTTCTGGTACAATAACGGAAATATACACAGGCTTGATTTCAGTCTAGGTCTTGTTTTCTTTTTTTGACCTTTACTGGGCCCGTTTAGAACTTGTACAATACAATCCTATAAAGCTTTTCACACGCGATGCACAAGCCTGACATGAAGGCAAGCGTGTGCCATGTGTGGTCCTGTGGAAAAGCCGGTCAACATTTAAGGGACATGCCTTCACCTACTTAAATATTACGTGAAATTGAACTGCGATCCGTGACTCGCCATTCAGAGTTCAGATCGCAGAACTTTTGATATTTTTTTTTTCTGTTTCTCTGCATATCAGTTGCCCTACAATATTCAAGTCCAGACATGATTCTGGAATTGGAGTTATAATCCATCCGAGCAATTAATACCTAGTACCTGTACAGGTGATTATATTATAGACTACACCGAAACATAGATAAACAACGCTCTTACACACATGAAGTCTTGCGTCTAGTGTTGTTGTTGTTGTACTATTGCTGTCGTGGAAGAAGAAATAGCAACACTACTGGCGCAAAGAAACTGTAATCATGCTAGTGTGCCGTTAAACCAAGCCCAAAGCTGACAGAACAACCATACAGCTCTTAAGCTCTTACAATGAGTCTTTTTTTTTTTCAGCCAGTTGACTTATTTCCCTTTGCTGTGCATAGTATAGGCATTGTGGACAAAAAAAAAAAGCGGTTTTTTTTCCCGTCATTTGAAATATGAAAAACCTTTATTCAGAAAAGAGTATCACGTTGAGAAAAGAACATTTCCATCACATGGTGAATTTTTCAGAATTTTGTGTTACTCATATTTCAAATAACAAGTGAAAAAAAAATTCCTTAATTTCAGTGGATGTTTTATACCTGTTGTGCTTGGCAAAGGTAAGTAATTTTGCTGCCAGTCAAAAAGGCATATTTGTGGAACATTGTCTCACATTGTGTCCATATGTCTGTGTTGGGCAGGTTTGAGCGTGGAAGCCGTGGAGAAGGCAGTCAATGGTTGTGTCGTCAAAAGCATCGCCAAGCCCAGCGCTCTGGAGACAGACGGGCGCATCCAGCCGGGCGATTACATCGTTTCAATCAACAACGAAAGTTTGCGTCGTATCACCAACGCCCAGGCCAGAGCTATCCTCAGACGGTCATCCCTCCTGGGCTCAGATATTAGGTAAGTCTACATGTGTGTTTGGTGTTTCCGTAAGGATGGATAGGGATGGAATGGTGGGTGGGTGGGTGGGTGGATGGATGGATGGATGGATGGATGGATGGATGGGTGAGTGGGTGGGTGGATGGATGGATGGAGGGATGAATGAATGAGCGAATGGATAGAAGGAAAGCAGGAAGGAAATACTGCTTGTCGACCGTTATTATGTTTCAGGTTAATACCAGTCGATAATAACACAACTTATTAATATTACTAAGAAGTATAACAAACCAAAAATGAATAAAATAAAAAAATAATAACGGTATTAATAACCACGCGGCATGAAGCTATGACGTCAGACAGAAATCCTGTTGTTCGAGTTCTTATTTGATGGTACATCAGTACGGGTAATAAGGACAACATTGTGGCAATCACGATATGGATGACACTGATCTAACCAGGGTTATCAGTGTATGTATGACCTGTGTGACAGTCAGGCCGGTGTTTTTCAAACTCTCGCTTATGAACATGTACATTCAACCGTGGAGTCAGTTTCCAGTTTCTCTCACTTGTGAACATCTGTTCAACGAAAACTGTAGTCAATTTATTTCCATTATGAACATCCATTCAACGAAAAATGTAGAGTCGGTTTCTCTCCATTATGAACATCCATTCAACGGAAACTGTAGAGTTAGTTTCTCTTCATTATGAAGAAATATTATTATTATATATTAATATTATTATATTCTCTCCATTACAGCAGAAGCTGTAAAAAGGAACTGCAGTAAATGAGGAAGGAAGACCTAAATAGTATGAAAGTAATACAAAGGACAACGATCCCACCTTGGGAACTGTAGCCGATAGAAACAGATGTCAGATAGCATTAAATAGAAGTAAGAAAGAAACAGTAGCAATAAAAACGGCTGCATTAGAGAAAATCGAAGAAAGAAGGAAACAATCAATCTTATGTTTTACATACGGTTCGAAAACAAAGGAAGAAAAATAGGAATAGGGGTGTACTTCCCAGAATCTAAAATAGCGATAGAAAGAATGATAAGACATCTGTATATACGGGGGAAATAACAGCAATCAAAACAGCCATAGAGAATTTTAGACAAACAGAGCATAAGAACTTATTGATATTAACAGACTCTACAGCCAGTATCAAAGGATTAGACAGCAGGAAGAAAACAGAAAGGGAAGATATAAAAGAAGAAATACTAAAAGCTAATGCAGAACTAAGAAAACAAGACAGAATAGTAACAGTAGTATGGGTACCAGCACACGTAGGAATAAACGGAAATGAGATTGCGGATAGGCTTGCCAAAAACGGTACCCAAAAGGATAACGTAGACATAAACGCGGGCCTCAGCAAAGGCGAAGTAAGAAGTAGGATAAGAGAAAAGATTCAAAAAGATTGGCAAAGTCAATGGGAAACGGACCAGAAAAACGACTACACTACCCAGAAGCCAGATGAAAACCACAGATACGGAGCAAAAATAACAAGCCGACAGCGCAGAAGATCGTATGGGGAAGAATAGGAGCTCCAAAACTACCACCAGACAAAATTAAATGTAGTACATGCGGAAGAACAAAGACAATGGTCCACATAATGCTAGAATGTCCCAAATATAAAAACGAAAGAGAAGACCTATTAAAACAAATGACAGACAGGGGAAAAGACCACATCCTGTATAACATCTTTAAAATAAAAGAGGACGAAAAACATAGACAGATATTAAAGAAAATTTTAGCAAAGATGCCAATACAGATAAGGAAAAATAAAAATAGCATAAAATAACCCTCGCCAAAGCAGCGGAAACAGCACTGGGGATGCAAGGTCAGAAACAGCCCAACTAAAGTAAACAAAGGGACATCAGAACTCCTAAAACGGGAAAGGGTAAAGGGAGGGGACGAAGTAAACTAATAATTTGGAAGAGGGCATAACGAAAGAAAGGGAAAGGGAAGGAGGTAGAATAGGAGGAAATCCATGCTGCCAGTAAAATACCAACAACAACAAAGACAAACGAGTCGTGGGAGAGGGGAGGAAGGAGGGAGTAGAAAAGAAAAGAACACAGAAAGGACTCTGTAAATTTCCAGGGGTCTTCAGATGGACGATCGCATGTGAAACCGAGTAGTCCCTGCTCTCTTCTGGACGGAGACTTTAGACTCTGCCGACATGGAAATCCGCCGGGGGACGAGATTACAGTATCTTCGTTCGGTCGATTCGGGAACACTGGTGAAGCCTTGTAGTCCGACCTGTTCCCCAATATGTGCGTAATGTATATAAAATAAATATTGTCCAAATAAATGTTGTAATTCTGTCTAAATAAATATCGTAAAAAATAAATGTTGTAAAATTAGGCATACCAGTGAAATAAGAAAATAAAGGCCGAAGGGCTCATCCCCGTGTAGATAGAATAGGGAAACATAGAGTAGGAGATATGGACGCTAGAGATTTGACATACCAAACAACAATAGCAGTTTTTTTTTCTTTTAAAGGATTTTTTTTTCTTTTAGAAAAAACATGATTCATTTTTTGTTTGTTCGTTGTTTTTTTTTTTAAACAAAAATCCCTCGCGATAACCTCCACTAGGAGGTTGAAAGACGTATTACAGAACGTAACATAACATCCATTATGAACATCTATTCAACGAAAACTGTGAAGTTAGTTTCTGTCAGTTATAATCGTACACCGAACTAAACTTCATGTCACCAATCTCAAGCACGTATAAGTATGTGCATTCAACTGAATTATGGAGTCAGGCTCTGTCATGCAATCATCTGAACTTTCACAGGACAGTTCAACTGTATCACATAAAGGCTACTTTCAACACAGAGGCAGGCTTGACACGACTGATAACTGTCTCTGGTGTTCTGTCTGTCTGTCTGTCTGTCTGTCTATCTATTTATTTACTTTATTTACTATTTATTTATTTATTTGTTTGTTTATTTATCTATTTATCAATTTATTCAGGTAATATGATGCTGTTGTCCTTGTAACTGTTTGTTGGGTTTTTCTTATAATAAGAATTTTGAAAAATAAAATAAACCAGTGGTGGAGAAAAGGAGAACTCTCCTTTTTTCTCTCGTTTCTCTCTTGGTCCACACCGGCATTACTCATTTTGCAGGCTGGGATCGCATGTCAGTTAAGTCTCCAAGTCATGCAGAAGTGCCCTATATTTTGTCACATGAGGAATGATCAAGAATCAGTTAGAACGACTAATCGCATTGACAGGGTATTTATGTGGCCAAACTATCAGTATGCCTAGCGGTACAGGGACAGTTTGGCCGAATGCATTTGATCTTCGGCTGTGGAAATCCTTTTTTTTTTTTTAGTTCAGAACTTTTGATGATAATTTCTCGCGTCATAATTTCCTCCCTTTGTGTTCCTTTTGTCCAGTCTCTTTTTCTTCCTTCCTTCTTTCCTTTCTTTCTTCCTTCCGTCCTTTCTCTCTCCCTTCCCTTTTTTCTTCCTTTCTTCTTCTGTGTTTCTCCCTCCTTTTCTTCTCCTTATCCCGAGTCTCTTTTTCTCCCGTCTCATCATCTCCTCACATTTTCACTTGAATGTTGATTTTGAAAATTGCCTAGGATTTTTTTTCTTTCTCCTTTATTTAAACGCTCGTTCCTTTCAGGCTATTCATCTGGCATGCATTTCATTTAGTTTTTATCTCCTGTTCACGTCATTGAGAGACTTGCCTGAAGCGCGGCCATTTGCTGGAAGTTTGTCCTCCCGTCAGCGATCGGCCGAATTCATTGCACATTTTTTCTTATTAAGCATACTCTGAAACTCACGATATTTTTGGTGGTGGTGGTGGTGGTTTGAAAATGACTTCATTATTCGACGGTAATGAGGAATTTCGAGGTCGACTACGTGAATGAGAGATTTTCACTACTTTGTTTATATGTTTAGCTCATGGCAGGCAGCTCTTGACCAGTAATGAGCATTCAGAAATATCCACAAACCTGGGGTATGAGCGATGTTTCCGCGGCTATGTGACTGACTTCAAACTACTTCATTGGAGTGAAAAGTCTCCCTGTGATCATTTTATACTGACGAAATAAAAAGCGCGTCATTGTTTAACATTGTGATAAGATGAAACAAAACATAAAAAGATAAAATAAGAAAAGAAAGGTTTGTTCGTCCTCAGTAAAGAAATTCCTGTCCCAGTTCATGAATCATAATAGATTTGTGGTATATATTCACACACTGGTGTTCATAAGATAAGATTTTAATGTCAGAAAAGCGTCAGAGCAAAGCAAACTCAAGAAAAAGTCTTTGCTGATAAACGTGTGTCACTCATTTCATTGTTTCTACATTTGAAATGCGCAATGATTTCTCAACCTCAGGTTTACAAAGAGCATTCTGTATTGTGAACCACATACTGAATTGTGTTGGTCTGAGCTGTTCAGAGGTAAAGCTGGTCAAGAATGGGGATTTTAAGGACACAAAAGTCACGGTTGTCTGGACCTTGCGTGAGGTGTCCCGACCTGATATAGCCTGACCTGATATTTATCACAGTTATCCTGCCAGGTGTCGTGGGTGGTCATAGAGTAATGTCTTATGGTTTGTGACATATCGTCTCGCTCTTGATTATGTTGTTGGTGGTGGTGCTGTTGTTGTCGGTGCTATTGTTGTCGGTGATGTTGTTATATTTATTATCACTGTGTTTGTAGTCATTGTTGTTCTTGTTGTTATTGTCAGTGATGATAGTGATATTGTTTGCTGCTATGACTATTTGTGTTGTGATTAACGAGTCTGTAGAGGAAATCATGCTCATGTTTATTCATTTTTCGACAGATCTTTCTTTTGTGTTGTTTTGATTTGGCTTTTTCTATGCCTTATACTCCATTTTTGTGTTGCTGGCTTTTTTGTTTTGTTTCATTCTTGTAGCCTATCCCTATCTTCTTTTTCTCCTCCTTCATTCCTGCAACGTCTTCTCCCGTGTCTGCTTTCAGATTCACCCTCCTTTATCTTCATGGCTCATCCCTTCCTCGTTCCCCTGACTTTTGTTTGGTGGCTCGTTTTTTGTTGTTGTTTTTTTCAGCCATTTGAATCTTCCGCTTATCCCCCTTTTCATTTGGGTCGATCGTTTCCACTCTCAAAATAAAACAGAAAACGAAAACTAATTCGAACAAACAAACAGGAAATGCGTGCCCGAACGGGTCCTTTAATATCATTGTTGATGATGCCCGGTGTCTCTGCAGCCGAAATTGTGGTAGTGTGCGCAAATATTGATGCCATTGACGCGCTGAGGATGTTCCATCGTATTTCGACAAAATGCAGTTTCCATCGCAGTTTAATTATGTCCCTATCTATTAAAATGCAGAATGTCTGTAAAGTCTGAACATGTAGACAAAATACGTAATATTCTCAATACAAAACATTTATGATCAACATTTTATAAAACTATAATAATTATGAACAACACGTTCAATGTGATTTCTACGATTTATTATGTAACGTTCAATGTGCCTTGTGAGATTCATATGATTCTTATACAAAGATTAAAAAAAAAAAGAATTATATTCAGTGATATTTCCTACGGGTCCAGACTTTATGGACATCCTACATAACTTTTTTTTTTTTTTTTTACATTAAAGGCGGGCTATTGCATGATTTTTCATTCTCTAAAAACTCTTTTGTTAAGAAGAAAAATCGCAAAACTGAACGTAATCCTGACTTTCTGGAAACGGAAGTTTTCTTAGGAAAACTGTTTAATCAAAGTGCACCCGTATTCTGTAGAGCCGGTGCTCGGAAAAGATGTTGTTTACAAGGGATATCTTGTGAGAGTGTTTGCAATTGCGGGCGTGTAATGGGGTCAAAGGCGCTGGCCAGGGCAGAGCGCCAGCGGAAGAATGAGAGGAAAGGCAGCGGATTGGATGCTTCCGGTGCAGCACAACAGGGAGACAATCGTCCGTCCTGCCCGAGAATTTGGCAGCTTTGGGCATGGACGACACAGCATGGAGCTAAGCTGTTATCGCAGGCTTGACTTTGATGCAAAAAATTGTGTTCTACGCTCAACAGCTTCGGCCGCCAGAAGTTAAACCCTAAGAATTTAGAGAAATTTGTTTCAGGCCTGTACTTTGAGAAAAACCCATTGTTTCCAGGATCAGACTTTCAGCATTTTGTATCCTTCAGCCGTTATGTTTGGGAGCAAACTGTCTCATATTGCGCATTGGAACAGTTGAGTCCATGGGGGACTAAATATCAAATAAAATAAAAGAAGAAGAAGAGAGAGAAACGTTCTGTAGTTGGAAGAACCGTCAAAGGTCTCGGAAAAGGATCCTTATAAATGACCGCCTCATAGGAGATTACGCAAGCAAAAAAAAAAAATAGACGAACTTAGTAAAGATTTGCTGCATCATATACAGTGAAATAGTACACTGAATTCTATTCTAACAGACGTGGCAGCTGAATATAAAGTACTTATGTTCGTATAATAAGATTCTTATTTCAGTACTCTGTATTTCGTCCCACGCAGAAAATTTAAATTTAACGAAGGCGTTTGAATCAATGGTTCTGTAGAATCGTTACTTTTCAGGTCACTCTGGCTTTTGTTTTCCCTTGCCCACCCCACCCCTTTCCCATCCCCACTTAGCACCCATTGTATCCAGGTTGTGTTTGATTTGACAAAAAGCCCGGCGGTAAAGAATTCTCATTCCCCCATACATGATATGTGAGGTTAAAGATCATGAGTAAAGATTGTCTGGAACCAGATGTCCCCGATGACAGATATACAAATGTTTGAACGACTTGAGATTTCCCATGAGTTTTTTGTCCATCTGACCTGAAGCAAGTGGGATGTTTCACTAAAAGTCAACAACAGATCTCTTGAGGATTTTTTTTTTTTTTTTTTACAGTACATTTCAAACAGGTACCCATCGGATCCCATTCTATCGAAATTAATTGTTATGACATTAAATCCAAGAGAGGTGTGGGGGTGTTTTTGATTGATGCAGTGGGAGGTATAGCTGCAGATCTGTTAGTTGCTTGCTCACTTGCTAGGTGGCTGACTGGCTAGCTGTCTTGGTTTGTTGGTCTGTTGTCGATTGATCGGTTGATTGGTTGAGTGATTGGTTGGTAGCTTGCCAGTTTGTTTGAATTGGTGTTTAGATAATTGCCCAGTTGGTTAATTGTCAAGATGAAAGAAGAAATATTGAATTACTGTGGCCTTAAACATTATAATGCTGAAGGGCAATGCGGCCGCCAAATTTCTTTCTTTTCAAAGCAAGGATATATGAGATCTATTTCAGATGCGAAGAGTCAGGCGAAAGTATGTATACAATTAGGTAAATAGTATTTAGTTCTATCCTTTGCCTCGCCTGTTTATCTGTCTGTATGTTGTCTGTCTGTCTGTCTATCTATCCGCCCGTCTGTCCATTCGTTCGTCTGTCTTTCTACCTGTCTGTCTATTAATCTGTTTATCTCTTTATATGCTTCTGTCTTGCTATCTTTCTGTTCTCCCTCTCTCTCTTTCCCTGGCGTAGTATGTTTGTGTGTGGGTATATCTGTGTATGCACACTTCCCTGCTGTTTCTCAGATTCCATTCTCTGTTATTCCGCTTACTATGTTTGTTCCTTTTTTCATCCACACCGTGCTCATCTCCAAACCCAGTTATTCTTGTCTAGTTATACGTTCACGAACACCTTCCTTGCCTTCAGGCTGTGTGTTTAATCCCCTGGAAACTTATGATGACGGCTAGGAAGAAAGACGACAATTTCAAAAGACCTGGAAGTCCGGTCTTCGATATTTAATTTTTGCCCGCCCACATGAGTTTTTCGTTCCACTCTTTCATCACTCATCATTACCCACCTGGATCTCTGATCATTATGAAATGAGAGTATATTATAGACAAAGAGAATATTTGTATGATGAGATTGTGGGGCAGCAGATAGACAGAAGAATACATTATTAAATTAATGCTGTAGATAGGTATAGATAGATAGATAGATAGATAGATAGATAGATAGATAGATAGATAGATAGATAGATAGATAGATAGATAGA
>JBCEWB010062561.1:2802-13614 GCA_039654565.1 Peronia peronii
TCCTTTCCCCCCCCCCCCCCCCCCCCACACACACACACCGAAGAATTAGGCCTTGACAAATCTCACATTGTTCAGGCAAGGAAGGAAAGTTTTATTTCCTTCTTGAGAACTCGGAAGTTTTTTCACACCCCACATCGTGTGACATTGTATAGTATGAGACTGACAGAAGGTCGTGACCCTTTGTCCGTTGTTTACATCATCACCTTCAACACTTTAAACAGATTATAAAATGTGTTTTCATTATATTTTGAATCATAAAAAATCACACTTTAACGAAAGATAAAATAAGCTAAATGAAACAGCTCTTATGAGGGAGAGAAAGGAAGATATCAATTTAAAGTGTTGAATGTGATGCTGCAAACAACGGACAAATAATCATGGCCTTCTGTGACACTATCATGTATAAAGTGTATAAAGTCGGTAGCGTGACAAAGCCGAAATCGTATAGAATTGGTTTGTAATAATGCACGGCCCGTAATGAGCAACTGATGTTCAACTTTGCTCGAGGCAAAAGTGCTCACATGCACATTGCGTCAAACGCGAGGAATCCATGAAGTTTCAAGTCTTTAGATAAGAGAGTAAAGATTCCGGGCAGCTTCAAAGGTCCAGCTGGACTTGGTCAAACCCTATCGTACATACAGTGAACGTGAAGCCCTGAACAAGTCGGAAGAAGTTTGTCCACTTTTTGCTAGCGGAGGTCAGGCCCCAGTTAGCACTACCGGGTTATGCTGTGTTATGTCAGCTTATTATGGGATATTACCGGACAAAAGCTTAATCTGCACCACAGTACAACAGGTGTTCGAACCACATGATCGGTTTTGGCCTGATTCGCTCTCTCTCTCTCTCTCTTTCTGTTTCTCTTTCTATCTGTCTCTCTTTCTTGCCCTCTCTCTCTTTCTCTCTTCTGTTTCTCTCTTTCAATCTTCCTCTCTTTCTTGCTCTCTTTCTCTTCTTCTCTCTCTTTTTCTCTCTGTCTCTTTTTCTCTCTGTCTCGTTTTCTCTCTCTATTTCCTCCCTCTCTTTCTCTCTTTCTCTCTCTCCCTCTCTCTTTCTCTCTCTCCCCTCTCTCTCCGTCTCTCCCTTCCCTTGTGTTCCCCTGTCTTTCTTTCTCTTTTCTTCGGTGCATAGCCACGGAAACAATCCCTCCCCCCCCTCTCTCTCCGGGAAAGCGGGAAGGGATAGGGTGGTCACATGTTGAACACGGGTACTATTCTGTTAATTGTAGAGTCTAGTCTTTCTTCCCTAGAGTCTAGTTTTTCTTCCCTCTCCTCCTTCTTCTTCTTCCTCTTTTTTTTTTTTTTCTTTTTCTGCAGCGGCTTAATCTGTGGTACAGAAAGCGAAACATACGGACTATGTCAAAGTGTCCAAGGATGGTGTAATGTTTTCTGCAAGAAAGATAAATTGTTAAGTTAAGACGTAGAGCTTTGTAGTTTTGTGATCAGGGGTAGTTTTAACCAACCAGAATCACACTAAAATTATTCATTTATTTATTGATGTATTTGTTTATTTACTTGTTTATTTATATATTGATTGATTGATTTATTTGCTTGTTTGTTTGTTTATTTTCTATTTATGTATTTATTAATTTATTATTTATTATCTGCCTCTCTATATATCTGTCCGACCGGCCGTTGTCCGTTTGGCTGTTTTTTTAAAATGCATTTTTATTTATTTATTTGTTTGTTTGTCATCATGATCAGTATGATTGTTGTTATTTTGCATATTTAAACGTAGTCCATCACGAAAATTACAGGTATAAAATGTTAACATCTTCGTTCAACCGAATTGGGCATTGCGCGTATTAATTTCTCAGTACGTTGGCAGTCAAGAAGGGCCTGTTTGGGCCGGTTTCCCCTCAGGTGCTGTGTGTGATTAGAGCTAGCATGGCTGGGATTGGGACAAACAATCGATCTTTACCTGTGATTGGCATAGACTGATTGTGCTGAGCGCTTGATCGACTCTCACCACCAGAACGGGATATACATCGGTTAGTTTGTTTGTTATGATTTGGTCACAGACCTTGCGTTCTCTTTACGCCTTTCAACCTCCTGAGGGTGGTCTTTCAACCTCATGGTGGAGGTTATCTCGATGCGGATGGTTATCTCGCCGATTGACACAGAGGCGGCAGAGGATGTTTATTTAGTGTGACACTATATCGTTAAATGTAAGTGAAAGCGATATGTGTAATTTGGGAAGTGATAATGTGTTGCTTTGTTCATGTGTTGTTTTCTAAGCTATAATGTTATAGAGATCTGGTACAGACTTACAGTTTGGTGTCATGAGTAATTATTGTTTCCCATCAGTAAAACAACGAGGCATTTTCACCGCCAGCCAATTTACTTCCCTTTGTCAAGAAAAATGGCTAAGAAGGGGGAAACACATCACCTTTTCTCTTGTTATTTGAAACATGAACATATATTAAGGAAAATTCTGAAAAATTCACCATGTGATGAAATTGTTTTATTCTCAGTGTGATAATTTTTTCATATTTTTTTGTTTTGTTTTGTTTGTTTCAATTTTCAAATAATAGGAGCAAAAGTATTGTTTTTGTTGTTATCGTTGCCTTGAAAAACAAATATTTATTCATTTATTTTTGTTTGTTTTCTCTTTTTACAATACTTATATATACACCTCTGGAAGCCCACTTGGCTCACTTTATGTTCCTATAGACACGGTTTTTCCTGTTATCTAGGTCGCCATCACTTACTGTGACTATTTCTGGAGGTGACATTTATATTTTTCAAATAGAGAGATTCCACTCTGCTCATTATGTGTCATTACGGCTCTTCACTCGGGTGTATTTATTAATTTGCTATTTGGTGCAACCTGTCCTCTGTGTTCATCCAACTGCACAAATTTGATTGTGAGCTCATTCTGTGTCACATCGCTTGCCCTTCTGGCTTCAGACTCTCGTGGGAGGACCCTTTAACACTGTCCACGAACAATAGGATAGAAATAGCAACAGGAATAAAAACGTGGAACAAAAAAAAAAAAAGTCAAACAATATGGCAAATAGAGATAGTAATAGGAGCCATTTTGAAGTAGGATAGACAACAAATAAACATAAATCTTCAACAAAATAAGAGAATAGGGAATAGACAGATAGTCTGCTGGCGATGAAGAAGGCTAGGGAAATAAAGCAGCTTTTTTTTTTTTTTTTTGAAAACCAGGACTTTTTTTTTTTTTTTATACAAAGACCGTCGAGATAACCTCCACCAGGAGGTTGAAAGACGTATATTATATAGAACGTAACGTAACCTTTTGGCTGGCAGGGTTCATTTCAGAGCAGGGATATCCAAACTTTTTGCGAAGAAGGCCAGATTTTTAAAGTGAAAATGTATGGGGGCCGAACATTCAGCTTGACATTCTCTTTAGACCATAAATTTTAATATTAAAGTAATCAATGAAAATGAGCTATTTATGATATTTGTATGGCAAATAAGTGATATCCAAGAATAACCTGCCTGCACTAATGTGTAGGATGACACTGAGATCTCGACTGCAGTAAATAGTCCTACTGAAAAAAATCCATGTCTGAATTGATTTAATGCGACGAGGCCTTGGGCCAGATTGTGGACATGCCTGGCTTAGGGTATTACCAGGGAAAATTGTCAGCCCTAAACAGTTTGAACGATGCTGAGTTTGATTTCTACTGAAGCAAAGTTTTAGTGGTTTAGATGTGAAACAGTTCCTCAAAACTCTTTAGTGGGAAAAATATAAGAGGAGAGACTGAATGGATGGGTGAGTGAGCAATAGTGAGGGATGGAGAGAGGGAATGAGTGAGTGAGTGAGTGAGTGAGTGAGAAAGTGAGTGAGAAAGTGAGTGGGTGAGTGAGTGTGTGAGTAAATGGCTGGATGAGTGAACGAATGAGTGAGAAGTGAATGAGTAAATGAATGAGTGAGTAAAAGAATGAGCGAGTGAGAATCAGTTAGTCAGTGAATATGTGAATGAGCGAGTGAATGAATGGATGAATGAATAAATGAAAGAAAGCAAATGTGTGTGTGTCAATGTGTGTGTAGTGTCTTGTGTGGTGTGCATGTCTGTAAGTGACATGCCCCGAGGTGTTTCTGCAGTATAATGTCACCCAGTGTGTGCAGTGCTGTATGTGTGTCAGTCAGTAGCAAACTGTACTCATAGCAAGCCCGATGATGTCACCCTGTGACATTTCACACAGGAAATGGGGCGACAATTCTGCATGCATGTGCTGTTGGATAGCTGGATGTGTGAGCTATGACTGCTCTCTCTCTCTCTCCTTTCCTCTCTTCTCCTTGTTCTCCCCTCCCCTCCCTCTCTCTCTCTCTCTCTCTCATTCTTAGACCGTGTCGGATTTCAGTATGAAGCTCTTTCTTCTTTGTTTGTTTGTTTCTTTCTTTCTTTTCTATCTTTCTTTCTTTCTTTCTTGCTTGCTTGCTTTGTCTCTTTCTTTCTTTCTTTCTTTCTTTCTTTCTTTCTTTGTCTTTCTTTTCTTTCTGTCTTTCTGTATTTTTCTTTGTTTCTTTCTTTCCTTTCTTTCTTTCTGTTTCTTCCTCCTTCCTTCCTTTCTTTCTTTGTTCATTTCTTTCTTTCTTTCTGTCATTATCTCACTCTTTCTCCATCCAGTCTTGTTTTTCATCCCCTTTTCCTTCTCCATTTCTCATTATTTTTTTCGATCACTCTGACATACACAAATATCCTTAATACTCTTAAATCAGTTCACCCATTGTTTTTTCTGCCAACAACTCTGCCTTTTTGTACGGCCATATTTTGTTTTCTCTCAAAGCAGATAATTAAATAAAGTTGTCATGGGACCTGTGTTTGTATGGACGGGAGAGTAAAATAGGGCTCCACAATCAGTAGAAGTCGTGAGTTCTGCCTCTTATTACTATATACCTCTATCTTTTTTGGTGCGTTGATGTATCAGGAGGTGTGATACATCATATCTCTCAATCTGTTCATGAAAACTCTCTTTCCCCATCGCTCCCCCTCTTCCCTCACTTGTTTTTCCTTTTGCGTATGTGTGTGTATGTTTGTGTATGTGTTTGTGTATGTATGTGTACGGATGATATGGGCTGGGAAGTGGAAGGGTGGGGTGGGGAGGGAGGGAGCGGGAGGGGGGCTAAAACGACAAGTAGGATTGGAATTTCATCGTTGTGTAATTTGACGAGACACTGACGTCAAAAGCTACAACAAAAGACCTGTGTTCTTGTCATCAACTGTGCTGTATACCGGTGTACAGGAAATTACACAATTTGTCTTCGCCCCTGATACTCCTACTGTGGCACACTGGTGCAGTCTGAGGTATTCCCTTATGTCTGGAGAGATAGGATAGTGTGGACTGTCCGAGTGTGTTGTCGGAGTCTCCTGACACATACATTTTGTACACAGAATCACACATATATACACATTATGAAGATACGGATGTGCACACTTAGACACGTCTATACTCACTGACACAGGCTCATACAGTTGCACGTCTATGGTTAATATTGGTGACTATTGTCCGGTTGGTACTTTGGTACAGAACTGTATAGTCACGGAAGTTGAAAATATCATATCACTGTGATATGTGTCTTTCGGTTAATCAAACCTACCTTACATAGAATTCCCCCATGTCATATGTCACAAAGACACTTTTGAAATGTAACAGGCAAAAGTTCTGTTGTGATACATACAATGTAGCGCGGTGAAAAAGAGACCTCTTCAAGATGACTTGTTTCACATAATTGTTATGCACAGAATAGAATAGATGACCTCAGAGATGTGAAAGTTGGGGATTACAATGCGCTGTGTTGCACCGTGCAGTGGAATTTACATAACTCTGTGGTATTTTTGAGATCTTCTCTTGCATGCAGTGATGTAACATTATTTCACAGTATTTTCGTGTTCAGCTTTTGAAGCGATAATTGTATTGTGAATTGAAATGAGCGTGGCCCTACGGTTGGATATATCTGTGTTATGTTGTTTTGTTGTTCCAGAGCGACACATGTAGTCAGCCTCTGGACAACAATTGTGTCAGCTTCTTTGTGAATGCGGCGTAGATTAGATATCCGTTTGTCGGACCACCTTGTAGGGGGATATAGTTACAATGAGTCTCACTGTTTCTCTTCCTCTGTTTACGTAAGGTCGAATGTGACAGAAAGTTATTCAGTGTTAATTTTTGTGTAAACAGGGCGTAAACGCGGTGTTCTGCTTTTCTTCTGTACTGATTTAGAATGTGACAGAAATCGATTTAGTGTTGATCTTTATGTGAACACGGCATAAAGTTCTCTGTTATTCACCCTGCCATCTTGCACAAGGAGATAATTATATCTTCATTTATTATGTGTAGATATTGTTCTTTCGCCTCCATCTACGTAAATTAGAACTTGACAGGACTTTATTTAGTGCTGTGCCGATTTTTTTGTGGGAACAAGCCGAAAATTTGTTTACCGCTGTCCAGCAGCAGATAATAATATAATTGTATACAGTATAGTGCTTTGTTCTAGCTAGACCTACATAAGCTAGAATGTGACCGAATGTTTTCACTGCTGACTTTTAACACTTGGAATGGACGAAACAATTTAACTGTTACCACATCATGAACAATGTGTGCCTTCGGGTGATATGACGTATAACATATGATCAACGATGACGCCACAGCGGTTGTCATGGTAACCCGTAAAGTGACGACGTGATGCAACGCGAGCCCCGGAGCTGGACGCAGAGTCAGACTGACTTGGCCGGACGCAACGTCCACCTGCTGACCAATGACTTACACAAGCAGGTAGTGTGTTTGTATTGTTTGTCATTGTTGTCGCACTCAAAGACAGATTACCTGTCACATAGAGCAATTTGACGCTTGAGGTATTTCAGGGATTCCCTGTAGATTCTTCATTTTCAATCGTCAGACATAAAGTCACTTGCAAAACAAAACAAAACAAACAAACAAACAAACAAATAACGTTAAAGCATTCTGCTTAATTCATGTTTTGAATCAATCATCTTTGCAACACCTTAAATAAACTGTCGATCTCGATTATTCAGATCTCTTTCTTATATGAATTGTCTATGTCATGATCAGTTATTCATACCTTCGATTTTTTACCCGTCTAAAGCCACTCGGATGCCTTCTGACAAGTTGTCCACTAATCTTCTCCATACGTTACGGCTGAAGACCAAGGTCTGGATTTCATCAAATTAATGCCCCCTTTCTCCATTCCTGAACACTGTCGTTCCACCCTTTCTTCTGCCAAACTTCCATCTACTGTACAGTTTCAGCAAGGCCCCGAATCTCGTTAGACGGTCGTACACTCTCAAATCGTCCGTTTCTTGATAGAAAAGGAGTTATTCAAATAGTGAAACAAATTCTCATTCCCTGAAAAATGTACTTAAATAAGGTAGGCAGCCAATCTGCCGATTGATCATTATGGATTGTAGTGGTCTCTAATCCAAGAAAGATCGCCTCTATTCATTTTTAAGTCAATGACTAGATCTACATGTTGGTTGATAAACTACAGTTTTATGGCACCTAGTCTTCTGTGTGATAACCATGGAGTCTGTCATCTTGCCAGAACTAGCACATTTTTCATGTCACTTTCTTTACTCTTTTTCCTTTCTTTTCCATTCCTTCCTTCCTTCCTTCCTTCCTTCTTTCTTTCTTTCTTTCTTCTTTCTTTTTCTTTTTTTGTCTCTCATTCCATCCCTTCCTTCCTTCCATCCTTCCTTTCTTCCTTCCTTCCTTCTTTTTTCTGACATTTTAGCTCTTTGTCATCCCCCACCCCCTCTTTTTTTTAAAAATTATTTTTTACTGTCTCTTGTTTTGGAGATATATTGTTCTTATTTCGTGCAAATACAGGTGAGGAATGTACTATTCATTATATTGTGATATTTATGCACAATCTTTAATGGTTTTGAATTTGGACGAAAAAAAAAAAGAGGGGCGGAAAGCTTGAAGGGAAAAGAAAGAAAAACGAAAGGGGGGGGGGGGGAGTGAGAGAGAACGAGAAGGGACGAGGAGAAAGAGTGAGAGAGAGGGAGGGAGAAACATCGGGATCTGAATAAATCAGACTAAAATTATGAAACCATAAAAAAATGCGTTGCATGCAGAAGCTTGTTTAGCATACCAAATGCGGTACACAAATATTATCACTTTTCTATTACCTCTTCAGGCCGGGCTATTTTGAATCTGTTTGCACTGGACTGGCTCGCGGCTTTCGGCCGCCCTTAGTGCAATAAGCACGTCAACTTCTGCGCTTTTATGATCCAGGCAGGTCTGATCCGTAATCATTGGGGGTGGTGGTCGTAAGCTGGCCTCCCATGACAAATTCCAGACAGAGATAAATTGTAAAAGTTAAACAAAAAATAAAAAGGAAAGGAAATGCAGTTTTTTTTCTTTCGTTCTTTTCTTTCTTTCCTTCTTTCTTTCTTTCTTTCTTTCTTTCTGTCTCTCTCTCTCTTTCTTTGTTTCTCTCTTTGTTGTTTATTTGCTTGCTTTATTATATATATATATATACACACACATACATACACACACACATACTTACACATTTTATATACAATTTTCTAATCATCTCACTGTGTTCAGGAAAAATAAGTGAAAGAAAGAAGGGCAGAAAAAGAAGGAAAGGATGAAAGAAAGATGAAGGAAAAGAGACAGAAAGAAAAGAAACAGAGAAAGAATTTTGTGTGGTGGTGTGCAATAGTGCTGAGAGTCTGATGTTTTATTTTGTCTTAAGGTATAGATCTAGTTTTGCTCTAATTCGTCAGGGTATTATTTTCTGTTAGCTGGTAAGATACACCACAGTGTATAGTTTCTTTGTTGTTATTGTTGTTGTTGTTGTTTTGTTCCTTTTATCGAACTATGTAAAGTATAGTTTCCCTTTTTGTTACTCCAAGTTCAGGATGATCTCAAAGTTTAGTTTCCTAGTTACTGTTTTACTTATTAACGTGTTATTTCATAGCCCCCCCCCCCTTTTTTTTTTAAACCAATAAATTGATTATGTTTCCATGTATACATATTCATATTATGTATGAATGTTTCTGGTTACAGTCATTTCCTATTGTTACGTCCCATCCCCTCTTACGTTTTATATACATCTTTCAACCTCCTGGTGGATGTTATCTCGCACGTCTCCCCGCAAGGGCCCGGGGTATATAAGTAGGTTCTTTGCTCCCACCTGCAGGTGGTGGGGGGGAGCAGTGGCTCTGTGGGTTGGCTTCTGCTCATGGAGAAAACAACTCACGTCGGTGAGGTTGCGGATTCTGGCAGACTCGCGAGTCCTCTCATCGGGGGATGGAAGGACACGAAGATCGAGAGACTTGCATTTTTTCAGTGACTCAACGGTCCCCTGCCTTCCTTTGGGTAGGGAATCTCGACGTCTAGCCTTCTCGGATAAGGGCGAATATATTACGGAGGTCCCCTGTGTACGCTACGCACATTAAAAAACTCTTGGCGGTTCAGAATCGATGAAAGAGTAGGCTGCGTGCCGCTGTCCTGGCAAAATTTCCAAATTCCAAATTTCTACCCACAAAAATTCTCAACAAAAACAAGCAGATTCTTAAAGCCGAGGTAATCCTACTTTCTATCGATTGAAAGGCTTAAGAAAAAAAAACAAAAAAACCTGCAGGCAGTGAAAGCTTGTCTCCCATGGAATGCGATCTTCGACGTTCCAGAGGTGACATCTCTTCTCTCTAGCCTTGCTTCTGTCTTCTGTCCCGCTCTCTTTCCTCTCTTTTTCTTGACTAGTTAATGTATCTTACCGTGTTCGGCACAATGAGCCGTGGTCTTGCTGATGTGCCGTTAAACACCACCACAAGCAAACAAACAAACAACAAACAAACAAACTATTGTTTCATCAACTTTGACAGACTTTTTCCCCATAGCAAGCAAGGTATATCCGTCCTTTGTCTTCAGTTTAGGGCAGGGTGTCACGTTAATGCAGGTACAGGTATGCAGAGAGTCATCGAAAGCCGGTAATATAATTTGGGTTATCTGGAGTACCGCTCGTCCCCGCCCGTGTCTGTGCATAGTGCAAGGTTATCCGAATTCCATTCATGCCTTCAGTTGCTAGCAGCCTTGGGCCATTCACAAATCGTGTCTCATAACCTTACGTCATCGCCCGCCAATGATGGGAGTCGTTTGATTAGGAGGCGGGGCTTTTTTTGGTGTCCTTCGAGTGGCCGAGAAAGGAATTTGGGGTATCGGAGTTTAGATTGAAACGAACAAGTAAAGTAAAGTTGCAAGCAAGAGAATTTGGTTGTTGATTATGCTAGTTAGCGAGTGGATTAGCAGTGTTTCTTTTCCTGTCTTGAAAAAGTTTTATTCTCTACTGATTCGTTTTAGGCAATGGATTTGTTGGACTTTTTGAAATTGCTTGTTTATTGCATTTTGAAGTTAATTAATTAAAAATTGATTGATATAATAATGAATTAAGTTGTTAATTTTATCTATTTATTTATCTGGTTCTTTTGAATTAGGATATGGAGCTTTGTTCTCTACTGATTTGTGTTAGGCACCGAGTTCATTTGACATTTTGGAATGGTGTGTTAATAGCCTTTTGACATTTATGTATTTATTTATTTTATTTATTTATCCAGTTACTTATTTATTTTATCTATTTGTTAACCTGGTTCTTTTTTATTATGAAGCGGAGATCTATTTCGGAATGATGATATGTGATTAGATAGAAAAATGAATTTAGACAGTTTTAAAGACGGACAGTCGGCAGTTAAAGTGCACAAACTTCAGTGAGTTGGAAGATGTTCAGTATTAATTTTAAGACATTTTCATACAAATGACAATGAGATGGAGGTGACCGGTTACTCCCTGAAAACAATGTTTGTTTCTTAGTTTG
>JBCEWB010062572.1:1389-13614 GCA_039654565.1 Peronia peronii
GTTCGATATTACTTGGATCGTCTCATATCCTGGTATAAGAGCTCAACAAATTGAAAAGTAATTGTGACATATGATGATATATGTTGTGTAAAGGAACAATGTGTGGAACAATCTAACCCAGATGTAACTTTAACTTTTTTCATTGTTTTTACAGGTAACAAAATATGGGAAAGGAAAAGCCCGGCTTCCTTACTCCCAAAGCAATCGCCAATCGCATAAAAGCGAAAGGGCTTCAAAAGTTGAGATGGTATTGTCAGATGTGTCAAAAACAGTGTCGAGATGAGGTAACTGTGCCACTATCGTTTTCTCATTTTAAAAAAATTATTGTTTCTCTTGAAGTTTTACAATCTCAACAAGTTGATTTGAAGATAAGGTGAAATTGATGAAATGATAAAATAATTCACAGTATTAACAGTTAACAAAATAAAATATATTTTATGTTAAATAGATGCTTTTGTTTTTGCTATCAAATAGATATTATTTTTATCCTGTTATTATTCTCTCACAGAAAACTTATTATACTAATTGATTTTGGGAATGTCTCACGTGATAAGAATTGTTAATTCATGAGCAGGGATCCTAGATATAATTTGCACTGTACTCACTATTTTGATGGTCCATTTCAAATATAATTGTTGATCTTGGAAATGAAATAGAGAGACATATGAAAAAACATTTGTCTGATGATTTTAAGATGTTTATAACATAAAATTCATCTGTCTTTATTTCTGAGGTTTTGAAAATTTAGTTAATAACATTTAACGTACTGTTGTATATTAAGGGGAACTGCCAAGGCCTCGAGAGTGAAATTTAGGTTGAATAAATGCTTATATATATATTTCTTGGAATGGGAACAAAAATGAAGAAGTAACTTGACAAATGTAAGAGAGAACAAATCATGTCTCAATAATTCTTCACTACAACTCATTGACAACATAGGTCGCAGACTCCATCCTCTCAGCTACGGTATATAAAACTGATATCTGTTCATAGCTTCTGCTGCATTCTGTTTCCTGTTTCATTTCAGCTAGTTCTACTGAAATAGAACTGGCTCACCATTTAAACTGAAGAATCCTAACTAGATAATGCAAACCCTGTGGTAGGAGTGTGGCAGTAGAGCACTGATTTCAGTTGCAAACCAACCAGTTTTCTTTTGACTTTTGGACTGGAAAGATCCAATGAGAGATTGTTCTGACCAGCTCTATTATTTTCCCTTGCCAGACACAAATGGTGTTGAGAGCAAACAGTGTAAAGGAGAAAATAATTAGTTTACCTAATGTCATTGATCACCAGAAAATGTGATAGAATTATAATAGTAAGAAGAGAACATTTTCTTTATACCAGAATTGTTTAAAAATGTTAAGTGAGGTATGTGCTAAGCTATAACGTGCGAAAGCGATTTTTTTTTTCTCATTGCTGTGCGCAAACCACCATCAAACGTCACCCAGCAAGCATTGGACTGGAACCCACAAGGAAAACGAAAAGGTGGCAGATCTAAACAAACTTGGCAAAGAAGTATGGATGCTGAAGTGAAGGCAGCTGGAATGACGTGGGCCGAGCTGAAGAAGATCTCCCAAAACCGCGTCCGTTGGAGGAGTGCTGTTCCTGAGCGAATCTGAGGCTTAACTAACTAACTAACTGTGTCTGATAAAGGGGAGTAATAGGACTGGTCACAGAACTCCTGTTGACCATATTTGGGTGACTACTGTAGATATTGTAGTATTGCAAAGATGTTTTTTGTTAGTGATCTGCATGTTCTCCTGTCAAAATGAAACAGGTAATTGAGAATAACCATTTGTAATTTTAGTCTGAAAATGAAAATTTTCAAAATTTACTGCTTTTTTTTTTTACAGAATGGCTTCAAATGTCATTTGACATCAGAATCTCACCAGCGACAGCTGCTGTTGTTCGCTGAAAATCCAGACAAGCACATCGATGAATTTTCTAAGTAAGTTTGTAGCACATTTTGCATGTTTTGTGGACTTTCTTTCTTGACAACAGATAGAATGTTTCATACATAATAATACAGAAAGATAATTTGCTTGTAAGGTCTACATAATTATTATAACCATCAAAATGAAGGTTGTTAAAATGGAGATCTTATATACTTCAGAGATAAAGTTCATTCCTGACAGTGTTAAGGTACTCGCTTGTTCTCTTTTTTCTTTATTGTGGTAAGATATCTCTTATTGACTGAAATGTTTTCAGCAAATAAACAAGATCATGATCATTCCTTCAACTTGAAAACTACACTGTCATCCCCATAATATGGAGGAAACCAGAAATGCAAATCTGAAAAAAAGCTGCAAAGTATGATGTAGTAGTAAATAGAATAGACGGGGGAAAAAAAAAATAAAGAATAAACCAGTGGGAGATAATTTTGACCAGCACTATATTACTTCTCTTTGTCAGTCACCAAGATTATTGAACAAGCAATAGAAAGAGGAAAAAATTCTTTTGTGCTCTTTTTTTTAAATTTACAAAATGAAAAATTCTGACAAATTCATGATAAAAAAGAGGTTTTCCTCTTATTATAATAATTTTATCAATTTTTTTTTTGTGATCAATCTTTCAAATGACAAGAAGTGAAATGATTTTTTTCTTCTTTGCATTGCTTGTTCAACACCTCTTTTGACAAGTAAAGAGAAGTAATAAGGCTGGTCAAAATGATTTCCCTTTAACCAAGCAAGCGCAGTGCAAACCATCCGATGTGCTGATAATAGAGATATTGTTTAATTCATTTATGCCATTTAATCAGTTCCAGTATCCCAACTAAAACTGAAATAACTTCTCAAGTTTTCTAGCTGTTGTGACTTTATGTAATTCTCCACAGAGAGTTTGAGACAGAGTACCTTGAACTTCTGAGGCGAAGGTTTGGCACAAAGAGAGTGCATGCCAACATTGTGTACCAGGAGTACATTGCCTTTAGGGAGCATGTACACATGAATTCAACACAGTGGGAAACTCTCACAGATTTTGTCAAGTACTTAGGAAAAGAAGGTAAAATTTGAACTTTACCTTATCTTGAAGAGGATGATTTTTAAAATGTTTTTCATATTTTACATGTATATACATATATATATATATATATATATCATTTAACACTTTATCTTTGCAAAGCCGCCCTCTTTCCTGTAGCCAGATTATTTCAACTAAGCATTTACAGAATTTCTCTAAACTGTTCCCCAGGAATGAACAACAAAATAGTTGAATGCTTCTGTTTGTCTGTTATACCGTACTCATAATAAAAAATTATCAGATCCGAAGAGTTAAGAACCAGAACAGACTGTTCCTATTTCAATTCCGGAAAAGATGACCCATTCTACTGCAGGCCCCACATTCATTTGTAAAATGCCATCTTACACAGCTGTAGTCGTGTCAATCAACATTCTCGATGATAGAGCGAGGGTCTGTGGCAATGATCGGTGTGCATTGATGATGTTGGGTCAAAGTGTTAAACGTAAGGTTCCAAAGACCGCCCAGGGTCGTTTTAGCTGGATATCACTAATATCAGGACAGCATATTGGGACTGTGGATAATAATTTCCTGAGGCAGTTTACTTCATTCCGTTTCTGCATGGTTCATCATCTTAGTAGTGGAAACAGAGCTTGACTAACTTACATAAATGTGGACATGGTTGGCAACAGAATACATGTATAAAGCGTTTGGGTATAACAATCAAACGGAAGTGGATAATAACCTTATTATTATAACGAAATTAGACCGAAACGGAAAAAAAAAAGAGAGCGAAACAAAGGAGTAATAAGAGGGACAAAAAGTTAATAAAAAAAAAAAAAAAAAGGGAAAGGAGGTTGTAGGAGGAGGGGATGAGAAAGGGACTGGAGGGGGGGGGGGGAGAAGATATAAAAGCAGAACAAGTACAAAAACAAGGCGGTTCAGAACGGGATAGTAATCCTTCAGAAATGAGAATTACTCGTCAGGAATCAAAACTATGAGTGTGAATATATTGCCCCGACGAAGAGCCAAGCGGGCTTGAAAATTTGGCCAGCAAGATCAGTTAACTTTATATTATCGCAATTCAAAAATCTTCATATTGTTTTTGAACTTTTGATGCGTTTGATTAGTTGCCGGTGGACAGTCGTCTAAAGTTTAAGACATTTTTCGTAAAATGAGTGTGAATAGTGTGATGATCATCAATTACATCAACCGAGGAAACGCCCATTACTGTTTTTCATATAATCAATGGCCAAGTTATGGTATGAAACTGCAACATGAGTCAGTCTGAATTCTAAAACACAACGTGGGAAATAATGATGCATATTATTGTTGTTATATATATATATATATTTATATATACGGACAAAATCCCACTGCCCGGACCAGAAGATGACATTGACAAAGAGCTATAGGCAATAGATGTTTCTCAATAAACTCTTCAGTGCCAGGAACTTGTCAAAGTTACTTTGCAAAACGTTACTTCTGGTTGATCAAAATGGCTCATCCTACCCTGACTTTGATATCTGCCAGTTATTCTCTCTTGACTTTTGAGGTTTAGACAAAAATGGCAAAGGACAACAAATGTTTTGGCGGTAATGGAGAATTGTCAGTTTCATGTTTTGCAGACTTCATATTTTGCGGACTTCAAGTGCACCGGTGTCATCGTAATAATGGTGGAACGTACAATTGTCTATGGTCATGCTCATGTGCATACATAAAATCAAAGATGTAATCAGACGGAATCCAAAAGATTAAGTATGTTGACAATAGGAGAATAAGACATAGGGAACATGTAGTCTGTCTTATATGTGATCTACATGAACCTTCCAAGAAGTGGACAGTTTTGCTCTGTCATTGCTGAATCACTTGAGATTTGTCAGCCAGACACCTCAACAGAAAATTATCAGTGAGATTGCCAGAGATTAGAAAGCTTAATCGTTGTGTAACGTGCAACCAGTGCTTAACTCTCACAGCGTCAATAACGTGCACTGATCCTATTAGCCCATCAGCAGCAGACTTAAGTTTCAATCTCTTCCTGATTTTTGAAGTAGTAACATTTATCGCACATATAAGGTGCCGATATTATTGTTGTAGTTTTTGTTTATTTCATTATTATTATTATTATTATTATTATTATTTTCAATTAGCTGGGCTGAAGTTTCCCTGTCATTATAGAATGATTGAAGAGCAAATTTTAATGCCTTCATGACAACGGAAACATGTCATATTATTGGCTCCTTTATAAACTGCCAATGACTTGTTATCAGGGTTGAGACTGGCAATAATGTATGAAACGATTTTTTGCCAGATGTCAATACATGTGTATTAAGTCGATGAAAAATGATGGTCGGATTATGGAAACATGTAGAAAGAACAAATGATACAATTACATATGCAACATTAAGTCGCATACGTAATACATGATTGTAGTACATGTAAACAATAAGCTATTTTTGTGATGCAGATAGATTAGGATGAATAAGGCCGAAATAACGCGGTCTTCTTCTCATATTGACCCTATAGGATAACATGTACTTTTGTGTTCGGAACTGAAGGAAATGGAGAAAAGAGGAAGAATGTAGAAGGTAAATACAATGCTCGCTTTTGTTTCTAGTCTTATCAAAATATCGCTTGCTGTGAATGGGTTAGTGCAGGGATTTAAGGCAAGAGGCTTTGGCACTCAGGCGAGATAAAATGGAGAAACATAAGGCAGAGACGGTCGCAGGTGCCAAAGTAATTACCTTTGATTTGCCAGCGGCGAGCGGTACAGGTAAAGCTCCCCATGCAGATCGATCGGTATGAGTGATTATCGATTTATCGATCTACCGCCGACTGTGACAATTAGGGTTGTATGGTGGGTGAACCGTGGAAAAGGGAATGGGCAGAGAGGGCTATGGGGGATGGAAGAGCATGGGATGAAGATATAAAGTTCAATTTTTTCTTTCCTTTTTTTATGTTATGCACCGCGCTGTATTTACTACAAAGTTAGCTCTGTGATGCCTATGTATTCATTGATCAAGAAATATTTTACAAACAATACTTTTGACAGAAAATATGTTCGCAAAAATGGATTCATCGATATCATTTAATATCAAATCATAGGGGATGAAATAGAACAAGTTAGTTTTCTCAAAATTTTAATCTAATCACCGACTATGATCCGCATTTTCACTTCTCAACAGTATTACGACAGTGCAAAGACTGTGGTCAGGGAACAGTTTGAAATTAAGATCAGTTTGCAGGACTGGAAAACAAAACAATTCGGAACAAAACATTATTGGGAAAATAGACCAAAACAAACTCAGCAAACTAGATTTAGTTCTTTTCACTAGATGGATATAATTAATTCCATATGATAGACTTTTGCAAATAACCTAGATCTATGTCAATACTTTATGCAATGTCACGTATAGCAGGACACTAAAAATTTCCATTTAAGTAATTAGGTTATAATAAGGTCTCTTTGTGTATATACAATAACTATTGGCCGCTGACAGTTCATTTCCTATGCTGATGTACTTTCCTTGTCATTGTACATTTTAGTTCATTTTGTTTTTTCTTTATTTGTCTCTGACTGTGCTAAATGCGACCCCTCCCTCAGCCCCGCATCCCCCCCCCCCTTTTTTTTTTTAATTCTTCTCTCTCGTCTTCCTTAGACAACAAACATTTTTTTTTCTATAGCCTCATCATACTGCATTTATTGCCAGAAAAAAGCCCCCTCCCCCCGGATGGCTCGGAAGGTTTTACAGAATCAAAGTCCTCTACAACCATACATATAGAATATGTTCTGGTGAACATGTTCTTTGACATAATATCTAAAAAGTCACATATTTTTCTGTTCTTCCTAAGCAATAGAAGATTTTCTACTAATTTTTGAAAATGCCAAGTAGTGAAATTTCACATTTTACCGTTTTACATACTAAAAACCCATGTCTCTCCAAAACTTATATATCGAATGGAACGCGCATATGTAAGTTTTTGGCCCTCCTGTGGAAATGAGATATGCCAAATTTGGTTAGAACGGTTTGTGAACAAAAATGTCGAGAGCCAAATAATGTCCAAAGGATGAATTGATTGTGACCTCTTCGAACCATATCTTGAGCCTTAATGCCAGAGATGGTTTCAGTAGGAATACGCCTTTCAACCTCTTGTGGGTGGTCATCTGGAGGCTGGGCATGGCGAAATTGAGCATCCTGAGACGGAATAGACTCAAGGTCATGCAGAATATCATTGTAAGTTTTCACAGGTGTTCTAAAAGAAACTATCGCCTCCAACAAAGAGTGAACTTTTCTTTTCTTTCTGACGCTTCCAGAGCTCAGTTGTGGACAGTCTGCCAGTCTAAGGTCAAGACACTCTTGCTATGGACGGAGGAGGATATGGAGGTCACATATAGGTCCTCAAAAGCCGGAAATTACTTTATAGGAGCCCTATTGATGAAAGGGGATGGGGAACAAAATTCAAGAAAAGATAAAAACAGAATGCCAGGAAATGGCAAAAAAATACATAGAACTCATGGAGCTAATCTTTGAAAAAAAAGGCTGTTTGAGGCGAATAGAAATCGCTCCATGTCCATTTTTATATTAAAGAAAGAAAAACAAAAAACAAAAAAAACAAAAAACGTCCTTTTCAGAAAACCTTTTTGGCTCACTATTTTGCTATGTCGCTTTTTATGTCTAAGCCAACTCCAACTAAATTTGGCATATCATTTTCATAATAAGATCCTCCCTCCCCCCAAACAACAAAAACAAGAACAACAACAATAATAATAATATAATAATAATAATAATAATAACAACAACAACAACAACAACCAGGAATGAGTGTATGCTCTTGTTGAAACTCGTCGGCATGAAATGTTGATCCAGTGTCCACATCTCTGTGCTCTTGGCCATTGTCCACGCATTTGTGTACGCGCGAATGTGTCGCTGTCTTTTCATGGCACATCGTCTTCCACCAGGAGGTTGAAAGACGTATATAGAAAGTAAAAACATTGTCTTGAACTGCACAGTTAATTAGTAATCATAAATATTTTTAAACGAATGACTGGGTCTTCAGTTTATATTACTGGTAGAGCATTTAATGCTGTTCCTAAATTGGCCTCATCTCATAGAAAATCACACGTCTGATCAGTAGGACGACATCAACGTCTATAAACTGCTCCTTGTGACGCCTAATTTGGAGGAGAACAAGGTCAGTATCTGTGTTAAGTTTTTAGCACCGGTTTAGAGAAGGTACCAGTGAACATTATTGTCATTGAGGATCGTTGTATGTGCGGCAGTGTTTAATGATTATCATTCACTATACAAATCACATTATTCTTTTCAACCGTTTTTGCCATTACATAAGCATTCAATGTCGATTTCTAGACAATGATCGGTTGTAAGTGCCATTACGGCTGTAATCAAACGTTTTTTGAGTGATGAGCTATCCATGTTAGCTGTCTGACACAATTATGGCGTTTGGAAACTCTCGGCCATTATCAGAAGACGCTAGTAGTGCAGTGAGAAACAGATGCTGGAGAGAACAGAAGCCCAGCTGTCGTTCGCCCACAGAAAGTGCAGAGAACTTTGTAACTTTTGCCTGATCTATCAGTGACACATTGGCTAACCAGACCTGTCAATGGTGTGAAACTGTTCTCACCTTGCTCCTTGGCAGATCGTCAACATTTCTGGAAGGCTTCATGGAAAAACTCATGATATTATATTTTTGCACTTTGAGAAATAAAAGTTTACCGACTTTGTGTCAGTCACTGTTGATTACTGTATCTGTAAAATCTGTTGTGTGTTTTAGCTTATCCATTTTCCATCATAAATAAAAGCAAAAGTAGGATGATTTTACTAGAATACTTTGAAATGCAACAGTATTAATGTCTGAAATTTTAATCTCTCTTAAATGGACATCACAGGTTTTTCCATTGAATCCTCTGACTTTGGGTTTGGTTTTGATTTGTGGTTTAACGACGCGTTCGCAAAGTCAGGGCTTTATGGCGTCTAACACGTCAGAAGACGTTCATATGTCAGTAGATAAAGTATAAGATGTACATAATATATGTTATCCTTAAATGAAAAAGCGATAATCATCTATCAAGAAACAAAATATGTATCAACCTCCAGTTTACCATGTGGCTTGTGTCTCCACAAGTCTCTAGTCTAGCTTTATAAAAATACTGTTCTCTTGCACGTAAACAGACCAGACGGTTTGGAGTCTCGTTTTCTTAAAAAGATCCTTCAGTGATTGACCCGAGAAGTCAGCTTGTCCAGTATAACAGATCTGTGAGTAAGGCAGGATGAGTATATTAATCATTATTCCCCCCCACCCCCCACCCCCTCCCCCACCCTTTTCCAGTCCCCTGTATCGATGTGCTTTCCAAAATGTGTAGTGACTTCCTGGACACCCAATCTGAGCCGCTCTCTTAGGCGAGTGGAGAGGAGTTTTCTTGTGGACGAGTTTGAAACCAGGCAAGAGAAGAACGGTCAAAACATGGATGAAACTCGGCCCGAAATAACTTCTACATCAGCTTTCTACCCGCCCCCTCCCCCTCTTACCCTTCCTCTCCACCTGAAAATAACTCTTTTTCTTCTTGTCATGACTATCAGTTGTTTTTCTTCAGTTTGTTATGTTCTGATTCTGTTCCTGATGTTTTTGTCTATAGTTTTGTGCACAGCCATGGCTGTGAGTGTGTCTGGCACGTGTGTCCGTGTGTCGTGTGTCGTGTGTCTGGCACGTGTGTCACGTGTGTCTCATCAGCTGTTCATGGAATCTCATTTGAAGGACAAAGAATGTTTGCTTGTCTCGTGTTATCTTTTTTATCTTATCTTATCTAAAGTGACTGAAAAAAATATGAAAGAATACAATGGAGAGATGAGGAGGGGAAAGGGAGGGGCAGAGAGAGATGGAAGTGAGGGGAGGGGAGGGGGAAAAGAAGGAAGGGGGCGGAGCCAACAAACATAGACAGTTGGGTTATTTGCACATACCAAGGGAGATCAGCCGCCAGTTGTGCCTGGTCAGGCCTGGAACCATTTGCAGTATTAGCGTCTGGCACTGGACTGTTTAGACAACGATTGCTCCCTTACCCTGACCTCTGACCTCGGCCTGTTCTCGTCACAACCTCTCGCCACAGTCTCGCGTGGCTTCCTCGAGCTACTCCGGGGACGAGAAGGAAAACAGGAGAAGGGAGGACAGAAAACAACGGGCGAGATGGAGGCCAAACCGGCATGCGCAGTCCTCAGGTCTTGAGACGACATTCATCTGTCCACCCCATCCCCTTCCCTCCCAAACTATGATGTGCCATGTGTAAAACCACAATATGCCGGCCAGGGGTCACTCTGGTCCTCTTCTGGCCGGAGTTTCAGAGTGTCGGCCACTTGGATCTCTAAGAAGGGGAAACAGATTTTACGCCGGCGATTGCGAATCAGGCGACAACAAAACATGTACTCAGCAAACGTCCAATGGCTCGAAGTAACAAGATAACCGTTCTGGGCTGGGGAGGTCATGATCAATATGCTGGTAAAACCCACACACTCAGAAATCTGCACAGAAAGATATTAAGAACATATTTCAGGAGCTTTGGCTTATCACTGGAGCTAAAAAACCCCAACAGAAGAGACAGAAATTACTATGAGCTGTGACGAAATTGTAAAACGTCTACAGGCGAGACGATGTCGGAACTCCAGCTTTGATCTTTGGATAGTCACTGAGCCTCCAACTGACGGATAGAAGAAAAATACGAAAACCATCTACAAATATACATAATCCACCTCCCCCCTCCCCCCGCCCCTCCCTCTCTCCGGCTTCTGCACCGCTTATTCCCAAGGCTGTGAAACTACTGGAGTGCAGATAAGCCTGGCTACAGATTGGTAGCCAAATGTCACATGACTCAAAGCAAGGAAAACACGTGATCTGTGCTCCGTTGCCCATTGTGGGACTGAGAGACGCCCATTGTGGCGGATCTGAAGGATGAGGACTGCAGACTTTCTCAGTGACTGACTGGCCGGGCGAGGGGACAGACAGACAGACAGATCGACAGACAAAGCACAGCTGACCAATGAATGAGCAGATGGCAGGTTTGGCTAGTTTAACTTATATTGTCAAAATGTGTTTTTAGATCATTATTTATTTAGATATTTCCTCACCAACTGAAATAACCATATTACTGTATCACAAGGGAAAGACAAGCTATGGCATTGCTTTATTCTCTCAAAACAGTTGTTTGTTCCCAAGGTGTTCAGGAACAGATGGCCAAACTGTGTCGAAATAGTGTTTTCAGGAGAAAGGCGCTTTGCGATAGGACGATGAAGCTGTGGCAGGAAGCTGCTCAATCCCTGCCTATGCCACGCAACATTCTCTAATTAGAACTTGACTCGAACAGAGGTCAAGGTCTTCCCCTGCATATAGTTTGCCAATGTCTACCCCCATTCCCCCTTCTCTCCAAGAGCATATGAAAGTTCACAGTGGTTCTGGTTCTATATCGTAATTACCTGACCACTGAGATGGACTTGCAGCACTGGACAGCCCAGTGACTGTGAAGATGCTGATGGTCTTGAGCTGTCCAATACCTACAGATTATTATTAGTTACACTTGTTATTGTTATTTTTGTTGCTGTTTGTTTCTTGTTGTGTTGTTCGTTTGTTTGTTTGTTTGTCATCATTGTTGTTGTTGTTGTTGGTGGTGGTGGTGGTGATGGTGATAGTTTGTATGTGTGTCTCCTTGTTGTTGACCTTGTTATTGTGTTTGTTGTTGTTGTTGTTGTTGATGTGCTTAGTTGTAACTGTTCGCTTTGTTACTCTTGTGTATTTCTTGTTGTTTGTTGGTTGGTTTACTTGTCACGTCTCTCGGAGAGTCCAATGTGCCCTTACCTCTGTCCATGTCTCAGACAGCTCTAGACCCCCCCCCCCCTCCCTCCCCCCCGGCTATCGGTGTCACTTAACGTCTGGAGCTGTTATTATCATATGTCATTGTTGTTTGTTTCTTAGTTTGTCCGTTTGTTTGAGACTCAGTTTGAGCGGGATGAGTACAAAACAAAACAAAAATAAAACAATCACAATCGTATAAAATAAGAACAACGAAAATTACTAAAGAACTTGGTTTGAAAAGCTTCGCCTTCTGTGTGTGTGTGTGTGTCTGTGTGTGTCTGTGTGTGTATGTCTGTGTGTGTGTGTCTGTGTGTGTCTGTGTGTGTGTCTGTGTGTGTGTCTGTGTGTGTGTCTGTGTGTGTATCTGTGTATGTCTGTGTGTGTGTCTGTGTGTGTCTGTGTGTGTGTGTGTGT
>JBCEWB010062583.1:0-13613 GCA_039654565.1 Peronia peronii
TCCATCCATCCATCCATCCATCCATCCATCCATCCATCCATCCATCCATCCTTCCATCCTTCCATCCATCCATTCATATCCATCCATCCATCCATCCATCCATCCATTCACCCATTGATCCGTCTATTCGTCCGGAGTCACTTTTATGACATCTATATTCATGTGTAAAATAACTTTTTACAACATTATTTGCATCCTATGCGGGTTGAAATTTATCCCTTTGGCAGAGCAGTCAGTATAATACAAATGAATTAGCACGGTACAAAATGATTCTCTACATATCATCAATTTGAGTACCCTTTCTGGTAAAGCAAAAACTGACTCATAAATGAACCATCGCCTGGTGACTAACGTCGCCAATACTGATATCACAACCATTGTAAAATTAAAGAAAAAGAAAAGAAAAACAAATTAATCAATGAGGAAGGTGTGGATTTCATGCGACTGAGCTTTATGCTTCATTAGCTAATTATATTCATATAATTTTTTTTGTTAACTTTGTTATGCCGTCTTTTGCTTTTGCTATTTGGCAGTTAAGCTGAGGCTCATTTCAATACCGAAAAACAAAAGTGCCGAAGGCGGAAGGCCAAGTCTGTGGAACTTTTTAGACCCAAAATCCCAACACAACAGAGGACGAGGCACAATCTCTATCAACTTACTAAGTATATTATAAAAACAAGCAAGAAAAATAAACCCCTTAAAAAAAGATAGGACCAAATGAAATGCAGGTAAATAAATGCAGAAAACAGAGGCCAAAAATATCCACAGGCCAACTTTAAAAAAAAAAAAAAAGGATTATTCAGCGAGCAGATTTACAGAATACGGATATTTAACTAGCGGTATTAAACGAGCAGTCTTCAATGGTTTTAATGAACCAGTTTCGAGTGCAGTATAACTCTCTGTGCGATTCAGAACTGTATGTATTAGATTTGGCAACTTTGTGCAGATTACTCACAACTTATAGATTATTTGAAAAGACTGCGGACCTCAAGCTCCAGAGGTCTGCACAAGAAACTCATACGGATAAGTATCAAAACTTGTGACAGATGTATATTAAAAACATCAGGAGCACGAGGTTAGCCTGCAACAACAATGACAACAAGAGCACCACTACGAACAACAACAACAAAACACCACCACCACCACCACCTTCACCACAACAACAACAATAACAGCAGCAGCAACAACAGCAGCAGCAGCAACAACAACAACAACAGCAGCAAAAGAGGAACATTGGCAGTGAAAAAAAAATGAGCACACTATAATAGCCCAGCAAGAACTATACAAAAAAGTTACAACTTGCAATGCATTTAGAGCACCAAATAGCTGTGTTTTATGTGCAGTTTCAGAATAAAAGCTCATTGACCTAAATGGTGACAGCTTTAAAATGCCAGCTGGCTCACAGTATAACAGAATGGAACAAATGTGTAGC
Source organism: Peronia peronii (assembly GCA_039654565.1). Lineage (NCBI taxonomy): Eukaryota > Metazoa > Mollusca > Gastropoda > Systellommatophora > Onchidiidae > Peronia > Peronia peronii. Next base: position 1,433 of record JBCEWB010062583.1, read on the forward strand.
TTTTGGTATGAAAACTTTTGGCGGATTATAACATTATATAACAATAACAAATATGGTGATGATAACATGACCTTCAAAATTATATATAATTATAAGTTGCATCGCTGTTGTTGCTATCCTAGTCTGATATAAAACATACACAGCTCTTTCGTTGCATTAAGTATTTTGTCTGTTTTCCATTTTTTGCGTGTTTCTTTTTGAAAGACAGACGCAAAAATAAACAGGTAAATAAACCGACTGACAGATATGGTAAACAGATAAACAGAGAACAGAGAAAAGGAGACGGACACACAGATATACAGTCAGACTGATAGTCGTATAGGCTGATGGAAAAACTGACAGCAGAGAGAGAGAGAGAGAGAGAGAGACAGAGAGAGAGACAGAGAGAGAAAAAGAGAAAGAGAGGGAGAGGGGCAGGCTTGGGGATGGAGTCGGCAGTCACCAAGTGAACAATCGATGTAGTAGGATATTTATAACTACTGTTATTGATCTCCTCCCCCTCCTCCCCCTCCCCCCCTCCCCTCCGTCCCTCGCTTTCCACGCCTATCCTCTTCGCACCACCTGTTTTTTCTCAGCTCTTGACAGTCAAACTCTTTATATCCGTCCTTCTATTCTCACCCCACACTACCCATTCCCCCTTCCAAAGGAACACTGTAGTTAGCACTTTTCGAACACCGAACGCGCTGCAGCCTTTAAGCTATACATTCACCCATCGACAATGCGACAAAAAACGTAAAGCGATTAGACTCAGTTTGTAATATCGATATGCAAATTAAATATAGAAATTTCCTGACAGTGAAACAGCTTGTTAATACACAAAAAAAATGATGCTTAACAAAAAGGTTGAAATACCGATACATCGAAATAGACAAGGCAAGACCTCGGTAGATATAAAATACAGTTAGCTTCACAGTTGACAAAGCTATCACGGTTAAACCTCTGGGGATGTTATTAAATATTTTCTTTATAACTGAATAAGTCGTGAGTTGATTTATTGAGTCACTTATACTTTAGATAACCCACTGACTTAATTAAAATGAAAAACAGGAGTTTTAATCGTTGATTATTAAGAAATCTGTCATAGAATTTGACAGCTTATGAGGAACAATAGAACTGTAATTGAGGTTAGCAGGGCAAATTTCGCATTTTAAATGTGTTACTATGAGTGTCTTCTCGTTAAAAAAAAGTTTGTTTTTTTTTCTGAAGAGTTAGTGATAAAAGTGGACTGACGATTACGTTTTTTGCTGATAATCTGTCAGATGCGCTACTGAAGCGGACCAAGTTGACTTAGATGCACTAAGAGCAAAATGAGACAGAGAGCTGTGATTCAAATACACACTGCCATGGTTTTAATCAAAGAAGACTTCAATGAAAGATTATGAACGGTAGAATCAACAATTTGATTGGCGACATGCTGACCGCATTAACTTCCATTTTCTCATCCAAGTCTCCATATTTCATCAGCCAATGTCTGGTGCACTCAGTTTAACACCTGAAGCAACTCCATTCAAAAGAGTTGCATAATGCATGAAACGGCTTACCCTAACTATGAAACCAATGAGTAGCGCTACATTATATCTGCCCTAGAGGTCTCAAACATTTTCAAATAATTATTCCTGTCTGTCATTTTTTTTGGTTAAATATATGATATCCATTTTGCTAAAATGTAGTTATTGATGACGAGACTATGGAAATTATTTATCTTGAATTGTAGAGTAACAAGTAGTGAACGAAACAAAGTAACATATTACATAAGATAGCATAAGTATAATGCGGAACTTCAACAGATAGACACCTAATAGATAATTTGCTAAACGAGTGATAGCAAGTAAAGGGAAAAAAACAGAAAGTGAGGTTTATCGAAAGGATATTTTACGATTATTTTATGATATTACAACACCCGTAGAAAAAAGCTGAAATTACACCGAGACTTGCTTTAATTCTGTCTATGTGCTGACTATAATTTGCTCTTTCTCGGCCCACTTGCTTCGTACAAATTTCATTTTTTTTTTCTTCAATTAATGTAGAAAATAGCTGGTTAACAAATTTGAACTTAGTTAAACACACTGCGAGCTTCAGTAAACTCAAGAATAGACCGATTTTTTTATGTTGTGCTTGTAAAGAAGGATTATTGTTATTCTGTAAATTTCATTTCAGCCCATTGTCTCACAATGCCAATCAAGCCCTGGGAAAATCTTGGTTCACAACATCCCAGCTCATCAAATTGGTGGATTAAACCATGGCTCCACAAGAATGGATGCTATGCTTCGGTGATGTTTTCTGTCACTTGTGATGCCACAAAATGTCCTTAATCACACAATAACTGTCTCCATGAATAATTTCCCCATCTCCCAAAATGAAATACTCGGCCTGCTTCAAACGGGAGGCAAATTCTGACCGGAATAAACTCATAACAGCAATGGAAACTGCATCGTCTTATTGAGGTAATGGATTATTTACTCATATCCCTTGTATACGCCTATATTCGTCGCATGAGATTCGGACGCTTCCATTCCTTACTGATAGGATAGTACAATACAGACAAAATCGTGCCAGAACACCGATAGTTAAGTAAAAATTTGTTTAGAAATCGGTTACATGGCTGCAATATTGGTGTTTTGGTTTGGTCCGGTTTTCAGTTTATTAAAGGCTCTTCAGCCAGATCACGGGCGATATTGCGCCTAACACCGTGGAAAATCTTTACAAACTAGTGAGATATTTCAAATGTATGTATTATCAGTAATCAAACAGTATAAAAGAAAGAGTATAAACACACACACACACACACACACACACACAACATATTTGTATCTAGATCGGTATACCACAGACGGAGGACACAGTGTTATGCTTTAGTCTGTGAAATCATAACATATTCCTTCATAATGTTCTCCTTCCCTCCCCCCCCTTCCCCCTTTCCCCACCCACCCACCCACGAGAGTAAAAATTATATCATGGAGATTGATAGCCACATTCTGTGACCTATTGTAGGGAGAATCGCCTTCCTCAGCACAGTCCTAGAGGGAGTTTGACAGACAATGGCCGTAAGATCACGTGATAGTGGCGCCTTGAGCTGCTGGGTCAGGCTTGGGCACGTGATACCATCGGATAGTGGACGGAAATCGGGAGAGATTGGCGTCAATATTGACGGCGGGATACGGAAGGAACAAGGAGTGTATAGAAAGATGTGACTTCCAGTTGACGGCGTCCAGACAGAGTTATGGTCGAATTGGAGATGAGTAAATGAGTTGAGGAAGCGGATGAAGAAAGAAGAATGAGGGAAGAAGTGTGTAGAGATAGAGAGAATTATAAGCATAAAAAAAAAGCTATGATGAGAAATATAGAAAACAAAAACAGGAGCACCATAATAGGAGCGAAACATAGAGAAATGATGAAAAGCAAACATTGGCAAAAAACAAGAGGGAGTTGAAATTAATTTTATTTTAAAAAACAAAAGACTGAACGATAATCTTTGATTGCAAATTATAGAAAAGACAAAAATTGCTAACATATGCATGATTAATAGACGAAATTAAGGGACAGAAATGAAGAAATAAAGAAAATAGGACACTCCAATCCTCATATTCCTTAAATACTGTCAAATAAAACCACATCATGATTCATACGAAAGCTTGTGGGTAAATTAACAAACGGGGATTAAAGGCAATGCAAACTTCAATTTGAATTTCACACTGCGTTTCCAGATGCATTTTGACAGGCCTAGACCCTTTAAGAATGAAACCTAGAACGTACAGACTTTCCATTTAATTCACTATATTATCTTACTCTACCGACAGAAGTGTCCGGAAGTTAGAAGCTTTTGTACAAACGAAAATGAAATATGAAATAAGTAATTTCCATTCGTCTAGTCGGCTCTTGCCACAGGAGGGTGGTATAAAAGCCGTAAATTATTGGTTCTACGGGCAAGCTGCTGCGTGGGGTCCCCACGGAGAGCGGCGGAAAGGTCGCGATATTGGATAGATCTAACGCTAACTGAAAATTATTTTTACCTAAAGTCGTTTCATGTACTGGAGACCGGAAAACAACCCTGTCATTAGACATTGTACCTGTCTGTTCCATTTTTCTCTAATTTGTCAAGTTGTATATTGATTTGTTATGTTGGTTGTCTCACGGGAACCGAGGATGACATTGTCTTTGTGCAGACATCTAGGAAGTGGAATATATACATATATGTATATATGTGCGGGCATGTGCGGGCAAATCAATGTCAAAATTTTCAGTTTTTGGCTCAAATTGAAAAACTTCAATTATGCTTCTTCATCTATTGTACATGAGACATGACTGTGTCAGCATATAAAAAGACAGTGAGGAGATCCTCCTTTTCATGTTTTTCTCTTAATTTTCGTGTTCATACTGAGGAAAAATATATTTTTTCATGGATTTTCTCAACCATTATGGTTTTATGCATGCAGGATAATTCCTACTACTTTTTTATTTTGTGTCTGAATAGGCTAGAATTTGCCAGGCTGCTTTGTCATAATACAATATTGATTTATATAGGACAAAATTGTAGTATCTTTACTCATTTCTGTTTTATTGCTGTCTGAATAAGAAAAAATAATGAAAAATATTATACAAACGATTATCAAGTTGTTCCTGAGAGACGATATTAGCGAATTTCAAATCTTTCTATGCAAAGATGTATGTATGTCCAAAGTTGCTTCATTCATGCCAAATGCAAAGATGTATATATGTCTAAAGTTGCTTCATTCATGCCAAGTTTCAGAACAATTAACAACAAAAATCCATAAAAGGTATAGGCAAACACAAAAATGTGTAATTAAAAATCCAAAATGGGCGCCATTATTATTACATTATGATGAAAAAAAAAACAAAACTTTTTTGATACATTGCCATGTCCTAGCAACTCAGTGAACAGGAATATGATACAAAAACAGTTTTTTCTTAAGGGGTGATGAAATTCTTTTTTTAAATAGAAATTTCATAAGTAATTTCACAAGATCCAGCCTCTAAATGCACTTAGAGACATTTCTTTCTTTGCATACTAGGTCTTAATGTCACGAATTCTTAGTGGAGATGGTTGGAGAACTGATTATATTTAAGAATTTTGTTATTTCATTTGTTTATATATATATATCTATCTTTTTAGATCATTTTTAAAATTACGCATGCATTTATAGACAAGCTTTCATACAGACAAGGGAAAAAATACCAACACTGGATAGAAAGGGACGAAGACTTGGGAGGAGAGAGGGGTAAGAGGGCGACCGAAAGCGTCCATACATAATTTAATATTATGATGTTAATACATGAGAAAACTGTATGCCATTAGACATGTTTGCCAATGTGAATATTTAAATGTGAGTAAACAGAAATGCATTCATCTACTTTTTTCCACCGTTCATAATATTATTGAAGTTCAACTATATGTGTGTGTGTCAGTGTGTGTGTATGTGTGTGTGTGTCTGTGTGTACTGGTTGGTTTTCGATGAGTTAGATGTATATCATGCCGTAGTGTTTTGATATATTATTATTATTGTGTGTTTTTATGCAGTATCTTTACATATATTCAGGTATGGCATGTGTCTGCCACAACATCATGTTTGTTTATTACACTAATTTGCTTGCCACAAACTACACACTCGCTGTGTACAGATCCACACATGTGTTTTCACTTGAGATCTCATATCCCACCTTTCAGTCTCTGCTCTTGAGCAATATAATTAACATACCCCTTCATAGTTTTGTGGTATTTTGCTACATATGTGCTGCATGTATGCCATATTATCTTATTTAATATAAACGTCTGCAGTTGCAAGATTTAGACTTTCAGGATGTAACCAACCGATATATATATTAACAAAAATAAATAAATAAATAAATAAACAAATAAATAATAATAAAATAAACAAATACAGAAATTGATAAACAGTAATTAAATAAAACAATATGAAAACAAATATAAAAATAAAGTAAAAAAAAAAAAAAGACAAATAACATAATATGTGAGGAATTTGTAATGAATACAGTAAAAATTCATATTATTGTTTTGAACGCCAAATATTTAGGCATGCCTGGTTAACGGTTCGTCATCAAAAAGCATGAGTTAACTTATTTCTTCATCCTCCTGTGGTACTTTGCTATGTATAGGCAGTAGAATTATCTATGATAACGTTTATATTCTAGAATTATTCTGATCATGTATATATGCCAGTGTCCCTCTTTGCGCTGACGCATTTTTTTCCCTATAACATAATTATATCGTGTGTCACTAAAACATTATAGTTTGACCTCTCAGAAGACAAGGCGCGATATACGTGTCTTCTGTCTAATGATTACTATTGTCATAATAGTGGCATTGATGGTCCCCCCTACACCTGTATTAATGTATTTCCTTCATGACGTTTCCCAGCACATCCATAATGTATCCAGACATTTTTGTTTTCGCTCACGCCCATTGAATCAATTATTTTTGTTGTCTTTTATCACTTTTGCCTTCCTGAACGATTCCTCCCCCCCCCCCCCCAAACGTTGTTACTTTCAATGCTTTTGCCGCTCAAAGTAAAAAAAAAAAAAAAAGAATACCTTGACGCACAACTGTTAATTTATTAGATGGAACGCCTATTTCCTGCGTCACGCCGGGGAGTGAGGGTTAGGGGAGGGGTTGAGGAGTGGCAAGTAGAAGTCTGGGCATATACAAGTCATTCCCTAATTGTCTTGCTGTCTCAGTGGCCTAGTGCCAACCACTTGCCTTTTACTTCAGTCTTCAGAACTGTTTTACCTATATCATGTTATTGGAACATGTACTTATCTACACATTGTATGGTGCTGAGCAAATGACCTAAGTCAGACTTTGGCCAAAATTGAACCTACCCGTCACGTCATTACTCTATCTATAATGCATCTTAACATAAAAAATATTCAAAAGTGCCAAATTCCATTGTCCTAATGATAAAATTTTCAGTAATGACCTTACGAATGACATTTATTAATCGCAAGTACTAAAATAAAATCCTCTTTTTTTTCTTGCTATTTTCTCAAAAGTGCAAAAATGACTTAGATCACTGGCAGACTGATAAGCATTTGAGCGCCTAAAAGGCAGCTCTCTTGCACGCTTCCCAGAAAACTGAAAACATAGCTGGATAGCTCAGCTGAATCTGTCGGGATAACAGAACGTATACGTTTAGAGCCTGTACATTTACGAGAGTAAGACAGTGCTGCATGAATGCCATCTAGTATTATATTCTCCATTCATCGGCGTTATGGATTGACTTTATGCTCTCTTTACGCCTTTCAACCTCCTGCGGGTGGTTATCTCGAGAGTGAACAGGTCTTCATTTCACTGCAACTACGATAATATCAATGGCAGCGCAATATGTTGAGCTGTCTGACAATTCGAATTAGAGATTCGCTTTAGGAAACAGCTGAATCTATTCAGCTCCTCACTTTCAAAATACTATACTGTTACCACAAATTAATGAATATTCGCTAGGTAAGATGATCCTAGCGTGGACTTGTTACTGTATGGAAATGACTGAGAAGTGAAATTCTGAATCCAATTCAGTGAACATCTGGATGTAATTGGCCCACAGATACAACAAAACGATATTGTTCGCACAAAGTATCCATTACTCGCCTGAGAGTTGTAGAGGTGATGATATTGTTATGCTGGTTCATGGGCTCACCGACACAAATGCATTAAAAAAACAACAACTATTTCTCCCCTTCATTCTAAATTTATTCTTACTCAATAACAGTGGTAAAAAATATCATGAACGGTAAAGGGCAAAGAAAAACCAACCGATAAATTATGAATCAAATGATTAAATAAGTAAACTCAGTGACTTTCATTTGAATTTAAATGCTTGTGTTGAAATACCATTTGTCGATCTTTCTGTTACATTCTCCGCTCTTCTGTCTATTCAGCTATCTGCTTAATTCTCTCTCTCTTTCTCTTTTTCCTATTTTTTTTTTTCACTCAATTTTTCTGCATTTATGGAAATTTCTCCTTACTCTTTTTCTCCCACACATTCTTCCTTTTTCTTTTTCTCTTTTCAATTTTCATTCCAACTGTTTTATGTAATGTAATGGAAAAAGAAAACGACAGGTTGCAGTTCGATCACCAAATTATAGTGTTTCCCAGTTACACATCATACATATCATAGGTTCTTTGCTCCCATCTGCAGGCGGTGAAAGCCCGCCATCGGTGGGATGTCTCCCGTGGAATGCCATCCTCGACGTTCCAGGAGTGACGTCTCTTCTCTCTCTCTCCTTGTTCCTGTCTTCTGTCCGGCTCTCTTTCCCTTCTTCTTCTTGACATGTAAACGTATCTTAACGTATTTGGCACAATATAGCCGTGATCGTGCTGATGTGCCGTTAAACCCCAACACTAACAAACAAACAAACACATCATACTCGCCCTCTATAAAATCTTCATGCTATTACTCAATTCTGTACAAGTTTGTGCCACTCTATCTTTGGCTAGCTTTTTCTCTCCTCGCTACTACAAACCTCTCCTGCAAGCTCTGACTCACTCGTCGAAACCATTTACCAATTCAGGATTCCTCCACCACAATGTGTAAGGAAAAATATGAACAGAACACTGTTGTAATATTGATAGCATTATTCATCATTGACATAGTCGCATGCTGGGCTCATTTACAGAGTAACACTTGAAACGCTGAGGTAAAGACCTGCAAGATCTGAGACATGTTATAAGATTTATTTAGAACTCAGATCTATGATTTCTATATCCTTAAAAATTGCATCAAAACAACTGTGAGAGAACTCCATTAAAAGTGCTCTTTCTACTCACTTTCTTCATCTCGATAAGGCTGTACTGGTTATCATTCATTTGGGCGATTGAGCCAAAAAGCTCTTCAGTTTATCAAGTCAAGGGCAGTAAAACAATATGTAAGAGAGTAATCTTGCAGCTGAACATTCACAAATCCATCAGATTTTATCCTCTGTGTTGTAAGTGAGAAGCATTAATAGAGAGGAAGGTAACCAAGCAAAGAATGTAGTACAAATATGACCAGCTAAAACACAACACAATTAAATCAACTGTTCCTCGTAGCATTACCTGTGATGAATCCTTTTTCTTCTTTGCTGGTCTATGCTAGAAATTAGCAAAGGAGAAAATGTAGTAAATAATTGTGTGCGTGACTGAGAAAAGGGCCCACAAGTCGCAACAGGTGGAATCGAGTTATGGGCAAATAAAGTCAAAACTTTGATTTTTTGGTCATATCGAGTTCTGCCCACCTAAAGCCTCCTAGACCATTTCTTTAACATGTGTTGAGAGCATTTGCATGAATTTTGAGCCTAAATATGATTTTGAAAGGGTTTTTAAAGACATGTCAAATGTAAAATATTGCGTATTTACCTTCAATCATCGATAATTAACACCTTACTTAAGGGGACTCTTTCGCCGGCTTCATTCGGGCGAATACCGACATGTTATATACCGTTTTTTGCGTCTTTTTGTGGCCTCTTCGATTACACAGAGTGCGCATTAATACATTTAGAAAGGTAAAGGTCAGAAGTAATGTTCATCAACATCCCCACTGCTAGTTAGTCGCCTCTGCTGTTGTTCACGTATCCTTCATCATATACTCTTCTGACGCTATAATTAAACCCCAAAACGTGTCAGGGTGATTATTATTCCACATATCAATCGTTTCATTGCATTTTCTATTATCCTGTATCACACACTTTGGTGCAATCGGTGAGAAACATTTTCATTCTGACGGTTGTCAAGTTCAACAAAGATGGCGGACGCATCAGCTGATTCCTCAAGTCGAACTAGATCTAGATCTAGTCCTAGTGCTGAGCAAGATATTGCTAACCATTTGAACATTCTCGAGAGGCTCGGAATGCGAGATATTGCTAGTGAAAGTGACCTGAGAGATGTGATCAACGATTATTTCATGGAGGATGATTCTGAGGAAGACGAGGACCCGTCAGAAAGGGCAACTCCCACTTCCTTGATGAGACCTGAGCCAGTTGTAGATGTAGTAGACATGCCTGCATCTGCTGAAAGCTCCACTTCAGCAGCCCCTTACACTTTTCCAGGTAAGTACCTATAACAAAATTAAATCATACATTTTTGTTTACTTCCTCTGCTGCTTAGGGCAAAACTAGTTTAACACTCCTAGACCTAGACTTGTCACACATCTGGGTAGTGACAGCTCAAGTCTGTGCAATGTGATGTTTAATCTTGTTGTTAAAAGTCACTTGTAGACCATTGTACTGTACTAATTTAATTTACTGTCATGTTTGTATTTTCTTCTGTTGCATTCAACTCAAGCTCATATTATTTTATGTAACATTCAACTAGTATAGTGTAAATCTATTTCAGTTAATTGAAAATAGAGGTACTACTATTGAATTTTATTGGCACTGCTTGGGATAACAATCAGTAAGAATAGATAGGAAATCGTGACATTTTCTCATTGAAATGTTCTTTACTCCAACAGTGACTGTTTCTTCAAAGTGATATTTCTCATGGCTAGAGATAGGTCTTTTGTGACGTCAGTTTCTTATTACCCTTATCAAAATGTAAACACCTTCATGTCTTGTGTTGTCTAGATTTCCTCCTTCTGTTTTGGTTCTGCCTCATGTTTAAGGGTTAAGTAAATTTTGCATTATATTAACTTTTCTTTGTTTTTATCATTCTCTCATCTGGAAATAGTTGACGAAGTTGAGCCAAGGGCAGTTATTGAGGATCTGAGTCAACACTTCTCATTCGCTCCTCCCTCCCCTGCTGCTCCAGAGAGAACTCAAGAGAACTGTTGTCAGTACAACAATGGTCAGGCCTGCCATACCAGGTTCAGTGAAGAGGCCATACAATCCTTCCGCCTCCAATACATGGGTCTGACAAAGGAGCATTTGGACATCGCTGTGCTGGAGAGTTTGGCCTCAGGGTTACATGCTGGCAGCCTGACTCAGAAGGCAAAGAAGGCCAAGCAAACAGAGAGAAAGACCACACGGACAGATTTTCATTTCCAAGGTTTTAAAGTCTGTAGGCGTTTTTTTATGTACACCCATTGTCTATCTGAGAAAAGGCTGAAGAATCTAATTAAACATTTTAAAATGTTCGGCCTTGAGCCACGTTTACATGGCAATATAAAGAGGCAGCCAGCGCATGCACTCTCATACGATGAAAATAAAGATATTTTTATGTTCATTGCAAATTTTGCTGAGGCACATGCCATTATTTTGCCTGGTCGACAGCCTTACAGCTGGAAGACAGACTGTAAGCTGTTACCCAGTAATTGTTCAAAAATGTCTGTTTACAAAGAATATATCAACCTTACTAGAAGAACTGAGAAGCGAGAAATCTCATACAGGTCATTCATAAGAGTCTGGCATGACTTATTGCCTTTTGTTACAAATCTGAAGCCAGCAACAGACTTGTGTTGGTATTGCCAGCAAAGATCAGTTCAGATGCAAAAGTCTACCAACCTTCCTCTTGAGAAAAAGAGCCGGGCTGCTCAAGAAATGGTTAAGCATCTGAATGATGCTGCTGCAGAGCGTTCTCTCTATGTTTCTGTTGTGGATGAGGTGAAGCGAAATCTGCCAGCAGGTTGCACACTTGGGGAGCATGAATCATGCTCTTTTCCTGGTAAAAACCATTACAGTTTTGACTTCGCTCAGCAAGTTCACTATCCTTGTGACCCACAACAGCCAGGCCCAATATTCTTTAAAACACCACGAAAGTGTGGACTTTTTGGTGTGCATGCAGAGGGTCTCTCAAAACAGGTTAATTTTTTGTTAGATGAGGCCTGGAACTTTGGGAAAGGAGCAAATTGTGTTGTTTCTCTGCTGCACTTTTTTTTTGAAAACTATGGCCTTGGTGAGACGGAGGTACATTTACATGCGGACAATTGTTGTGGTCAGAACAAAAACAACACCATGCTGCAGTACCTTCTGTGGCGGGTTTTGTCAGGAAGGCACAACAAAATTACTTTGTCTTTCCTGTTGGCTGGCCACACCAAATTCGCTTGTGACTGGTCCTTTGGTCTCATCAAACGGTTATTTAGAAAAACAAAGGTGGGCTGTCTTCAGGATATTGTGAAAGTTGTTGAGAAGTCATCTTTTGTAAATGTTTCCCAGTTATGTATTGATGAACATGGTAAAATATTAGTTAGTGCCTATGATTGGACTAGTTTTCTTGATAAGTATTTTACAAAGCTGCCAC
>JBCEWB010062627.1:0-30240 GCA_039654565.1 Peronia peronii
AAATTTCATGATGTTTTCCTTCCCCCAAGCCAAGCATTGACCATCTTGAGAAATTCCATGATTCACGATGCTTTTGGGGTTCTAACAAAGATCAGACTCTTTCGTCGTCTAAATGGGGACATAGCAGTCCCAACTGTCACTCAATTGTTTTTGCTTTTATATAAACTTTGTATTTATAAATTTTGAAAAATAAGCAATGAAAAATTGCAGAAAAAATATAATGATAGGACGAGAACCCAATGTTTAGAAGAAAAGTTCCAGGTTTGAACTTCATGGCTTCATGCGTCTCTCTCTCTTCTTTCTTTCTTTTTTCTCTCTCTCTCGCTCTCTTTCTCTCTCTCTCTCTCTCTGCGCTGCCATATTCATATCAAAAAACCCTTTGGCGTTTTTCAAGGAGATCATTGGGCAGTCAGTTTTCTCTTCTTCTTCTGTGATATTTGTACTCATCATCATTTCATGCGTTTGAATATCAGGGTATAGTCCTGCAACTTGTAATATGAACTTGATGTATCAATACAAAGTTTCGGGCCTCTGCTGTATCTTTTTCACAGCGAAAGGAACATCATCATGATCATAATTGATTGCCCCGACGAAGAGCCAAGCGGGCTCGAAAATTTGGCCAGCAAGATCTATTAACTTTATATTATCGCAATTCAAAATTCTTCATATTGTTTTTCAACTTTTTTGATGTATTTAGTTAGTTGCCGGTGGACAGTCGTCTAAAGTTTAAGACATTTTTCGTAAAATGATCATAATTATGAGATGCCCACCTGTACATTTGACTTGTATTGCCAACCCAGCAGGTGGCTCAATGCACTGTCCTCATCATCATCATCGTCATTTTGTAGAAATGCTTTAAAATTCAATACGTAGGTGTCACAAAGGTGAACAAGAAAATGCAGAGATGCCCAAGGTGCCAGCCTCTTATGGTGTAGAGGACCCTGATGGTTCACCAGAACCTTTAGTTACAAGACTTGTAACAACCAAACCTGTTCGTCAGCTCAGTTTTGCTAGCATCCTAGCTCAACATGCTGTCCCTATTCACTCAAAGAACGTGTCATCAGAATGATAGTGATAGTGGAGAGAATGATCCATTTACTTCAGATAATCCTTGTAATGAGATAACGAGTAACAGTATAGTGAGCTCATTTTACTTCTATATCAACTTCTGCTTCTACTGCTTCTGCTGGGACACAATTTGAGATCTCGGAGTTGTTCAGCATTCATCCTGTAAATTACACTATTGAGTGTTTGAACATCTCACAGCCCGATCTGTCAGTTATCTTGTCCACCAGAACACTCACTCCAGTGAAGGGATAATGATAACACACCATGCAACATAGTTTCAGATTTGCCTGCAGGTGTTCAGCATTCCAAACTTGAACCAATCAGAAACAATATATTTTCTTTCCATTGTTACTAAACACGCTCCCAACCACCTCTGCCTCCAATCTCACTGTTACTTGTCACTCCATTGCAATGTCAGCTTCCAAGCCAGCTAGGAAGGAAAGAGAGCCCTGGGCTTAGAGAATGAAACACCCAATGCAAAACATGTACTCGAAAACTGCAACTGTCCAGATCATTGTATGGGAAAGATGGGACAGGGATCTCATGCTATTTTTGAAACAAAAAAATACTGGAACTATGCCTATAACAACTCAAACTGACCACCATTCATTCTATTAAACTTGACCCATCGCGAAAAAACAAACAAACAAAAACAATGTAGACTTACTCATGAAAAAACATTGTTGTTTATGTAGGTTATGTAAGAAAAAGGTGTTTTGGCCAAGTAAACCTGGTCACAGGAACGCCTGTCTCTTCAGCAAGATGCGACAAAACGCCTTTTTTCTGGAGAAAGGCGTTTTATGTTTGAGTAGTGATTCGACAAAACGCCTTTTTCATCACAGTTTATTTATTTCTGCACCAATTCACTAAAATTTTACCCAAAGTTGAAAAACATCATAATGTGTCACTTCAGCCATCAAAACCTGCATTTTATTCATTATCTTTAAATTGGGAGATTGCAAAACTACATCGTGATTTTCTCGGAACAGCATTTTCTGGAAAAAAGCGTTTTGTCAAATCACGTTAGAGTAGGCCTACTTGATGCGCTCAGGGATGATTTGTTTGTTGGAGGGAACTGGTCTGGTACCTGAGCTTTGCCTTGGTTATGCTTAATATGAAAGAAAAGTACGATCGGGGAAACAAAAACCGTTCATTATAAGCGTAGTTTTCATATCAGCCCATCATTTTATTTCTTTGTAAGCATAAGAAACTACATGTCAAAAAAACTGTTCCCAAAGATTCTTTCTTAATAACGCAAGTTTCGTTTTAAGCGTTTTCTTAATAACCTGTGTTAGAGTGTAACTAGGTTCATTAGAAACATCAAAGGCACTGCGGGACAGTGAAAATTTGAACACAGGCCATAATTGGCCCCTGGGCTTTGGACATGCCTGATATAAGTTACATGAGTGTACTCTTGTGAACATGGACCTAATTCAAAATTGTAATCTATTTGGTATTTCAGAAAGTGAAAGCTGCCTTAGATGCCCTGAATGTGAAAGGTGTTCAGTGGAGCATAACAGAGGACCATATCTATGTAGTATGTAGCATGTTTTGCAGTCTCTTGAGTAATTCTTTGTCATAGTGCAATTAATGTAGGCATTCTTGCTATAACAAAATTGTGAAAGAACACACATGAGACGTGGCATGATGAAATCAGGCTCTGGTCAGTTTTGTAGCATACACAGTTGTTGTATCACTGTAAAGCTTTTTTATTCCCTTTCTATTGAAGAAAAAAAAAATTTATTCAGGTAGAAGATGAAATATTGCCAATGAAAGATGAGAAAATGGCCTATCACTTTTGTTAATCCTTATTGATCCTCATTATTTCATATTGGTAAATTACCATTAGAGGACTTTTACTCAGTATACTCCAGCAAATTTAAATTCTGAAATACATTTTTGAATGGACAGAGAGGGATTTTGTGGGAAAAAAAAAATACCTTAAAAGTTCAGCCACGGTTGGAAAAGTTGTGATTTCTCCGCTGGCTCAGTTTGAGAATCGCCTTTTTTTCATCATGTTTTGTCTGATATGTCATGTAACCAAGTCAATTGAGTTGGATGTCAAAGTGGGTTTCTTGAGCACATTGGATTGTACTGACCACAGGATCAGTGGAATTAACTTTGACTCTGAATATCTTGTAGTTAGAAGAATTGTAGCTTAATTTTTTTTTTTTTTCCCCACCAAAATATTGTGCACCTATTTCCTTTCATCTCAGTTTAGCTTATGCTAGCCATCTGCTCATTCCCTTTCATTTATCTCTAATCTTACTTCAGAAACATGAATATAAGTGATGAAAATGCTCAAAATAATTGGCTCTTTGTATCCAATACACAGTGCAATGATCTGTGGTGGATCTAAATGTTCATCATTTTCAGGGTATGTTCATTGCTGGTGATGGAGAAAGATGTGAGGAGATTTTACATCGCCTTTCCTATCTTAAGATAGGTGTCATCAACAAAAGTTCTATCAGGTATGTGAAATTATGTTTGCTATTGTTTGTCAGATCTAATTTTGCAGCTAGGGGCGATCTGAGCTTATAGTAACTTACAGCACATTCGGTAATGGTGGAACACCCAGATTTGCCAAGATTTAGATCTATACGTAGAGTAAAATCATTTATGCATGATGATATGGACAAAGGGCTTCAGAAACATTGTAAATACACTTTTTTTTTTTTGTACTGATCCGTTTGGTGGGAAAATTGTATTTGTCACTAAGTTTTTCAATCATTACTTCAGTATTTTAGAGAGATTTGAACATCATGGCAATGGTAAATAAACATTGCAAGGGCCTCTCCCTACTGTTGTTTGAACATATACTATCTGATTTGTAAACTAAACAGCAACTAGGGGTCTCTCTTTAATCAGCTGGATTGTTTTCCACCAATGCTAGAAGATCTTTAAGGTTACATTGTGAATCATTGTCAAACTTTACTTCCAATTTCTCAGAGTGGCTTAACCTACCATGCTGACCCATCATTATGCCTGAAGTTTCTTGATTTCACTATCTCTGTACTTGATTTCACTATGTCTGAAAAAAGAATGCTAGGACAAATCATGGAATTTTTCGGTGTTTCTTTTATATCACAAATAGGAAATGTATCATAGAACATACAATATTACAGGGTTATGGTCATATACATGCATCATAATGGCTAAGAATAGTGGATAAAGGAATAAGTGAATAGTTTTAAGAGCATGTTGTTGTATGATTTGGCATTGCCTGGTAAATGAGTACATGTCTTATTTACTCAAGCAGTTTAACCCTTTAAGTGTCAAGATATTGCCAGAGTAATGGTAAGCTGGTTGAAATGATTGTAGTTTTGAAAAATTATTTTTTAAGATTAAAATGCAGTATAAGCTGAGCCCTGTTATAACCATAAATAATCATTCAAACTTATGTCACTTACAAAGATCCATTCATGGGATAGACTAACCTCTGGACATTTCTCTGGGTTAATGATTGGTATGCAAGCAGGTGGTAATATGAGAGCTGTATGAATTATACACATAGAATACTTTTCCCTTTGTTTTTAATTACAGTGTGTTCCCAGCATCAATTAGTATTGCCAGTATTCCAGAGGTGCAACAAGCTGAAAAGTTGAAGCAGCTGATTGAAAAGTGAGTTGTCATGTTTGTACACAACACTAGAATCTTCAAGACCATTTTCTTGGGTTTACCACATTCCAGTGGACTTGGAAGATACTGTTGAGATTTTTGTATTCAGATTATTGCATTTATTTCTAATTCTTGTTCTTATCATATCTTTAGTATTGTTGATGTCATGGTTGTTATTGATTCTGCACATGGATGTTATTTAGTATTGTTGTCATCATATTCTGATGGTTGTTCCTTATTTGTTGCTACTGATCTATAATTCTGATAGATCTTGGATCTGTTTCTTGGATCTTCCTTCTGTTTTGTAGATGTATTGGGAATTCACATACAAGATATCTGTTGTTTATTACAGACTATGTACTGTTGATATCTTACTCTGCAATGTGAAGTATTTTAATACAGATACAGCTGAGATGAACTTGCTTTATAAATTTGATTGTATAGTCCAAAGTTCCATTTGACTTCCCTAGAACTGAGCAAGAATTTTCCAGAGTTCTGTCATTCTGTAGGTTTGTAGAGTCTTATTCATAGTGTTTGTGATTTCTATCATGTATCACTTATCTGACGTACTCCTTAGTTAAACAGATCGCATAATGGGATCATATCTCTCTCAGCTAGTCAGAAAGAATCGTATGTTGCTGGATTCAGACAAAGAAATCGGGGGTTGAATGGGATGATGGCGGTATGATATTGAAGTTTCATTACTGCAGAAATTGAAAGAATGTTTATCTCTGACTAAGAAAATATTGCTCTTATGGACAGATTATGAATATGTCAGGATGTTCTGAAGTGAATAATTATATTACTGTGCTAAATGTTCATTTTGGCTGATTTTTATCTTGATTTTAGCTGGTGATGAAGAGTCACCCCCTGTCTCTTCAATTTACAATATCTCTGGCTATACCCAAGCTAGCTCAAAACATTTTTCATCACATGAAAGTGTAGGGTTAAGACATTTTGTGATAGTAATAACTCAGTTTGGTGAAAAGTCAACATACAACTCATTTTGACTGGCTGCGAGACATATGTAATTATGATTAAATTTTGAATGCGTATATAATTCTGTGACTAAATCTTGAAGGTGTATATCACTTTCAGCTATATGTCTATAACATTTCAGAACCATAAGAAATCTTGTATCTTAAGAATGATTATGGTAATCACTGTAAATGCCAGTATTGATAGTAGGATTTAAAGTTGTTCTCACCTGTAAGTGACAAGTTGGAGGGTGTCCGTTAGATAACCTGCTTCTGCATTTGGCACTTTATCCATGGTGAATTATCACCCAGTGATGGGTGCTCCATGTGGTTGATAGCATGATGAAATCAGCAAAGGGCCAGAATTGGACATATCCACCAAATTTTGTTCAAAAGCAGATTTAACCAGAACTAAACACTAAGTCCCATGGCAGGGAAAGAAAAATTATCTATCATTTCAGACCAGCTTTAGGTCAAAATTTGTAATGAAATTTGGTTTATTACTTTCCTGTAAAATTTGGTGTCTTGTCACATAGTTGATGTCATTATGGTACCAGTGATGTTGTTGGTTCAATTTTGAGGATGATGAATGCTATTAACTTTTCTCTGCAGAGATGACAATGAAAGTCTTTCACTGTAGGTATAATCCTGATCAAACTGCCCAACTCAGGTCCAATGTCATTGATATAGATGTTACCAATACCAGTTGCTGAATCGTTATATTATAGCCAATCTTGGGATTAGCCGTCATGAAACCAGATTATTAGCACAGAAGTAGTGACAATTTAGTCACTGATAAATTGTTTTCTTAATTTTGTGTCAGATTGTTGATGATGTACAGACTAAATTTGGTCTGACAGATAGCAGAACTTATTGACAATTAATGTGAAGGTATGAAGTTATTCTGCAACTCGATGAAATTAGGCCCTCGTCAAACTGAGGGGATCGATGAAATCAAAATGTTTTCAATAGTAAGTGAATTTTTAACACTTTTTTTTCTTGTTTTTTCTTTCATGAAACCTTTTTATGTCAATCTACAATGTGTATTTCAGAACAAAATTTTTTTAGATAGCCACCTGTAGGAGGAGTATGAATATTATAACCATAAATTTGCTGAAATATATTTGATAAAAGCCCAAAAATTGTAATTTAGTGGCCTGGCCACCAATATAATATTATTAGAATTAATAACAATTTGAAAAAAATGATGAGTCATTTTCTCACTAAATTTAGCTGCAGTAGCAGGTCATCCCCATTGTCTTTAAACAACAATATCTTGAATTCCATTCCAAGCATATCAACGATTTTTTCACCAACAGAAAGGAAAATGAATAAGCTTTACAATGATGCCAATAAGTCGATAAGCTAAAAAATTGACCAGCATCTGATTTCATCGTGTCATGTCTCATATAATATATCTACAGAGATATCAGGACAGTATTAGAATACAAACACTGTTACAAAAATTTTACTGGAGGTAGTCAAGTCTTAATTGTCTCCACAAATGTGAGCACTCATTTTCGTTTATCTGATAAGGAAAAAAAAAAGAAACTTCCAGCTCATCATGCTTTGTATAAAATATAACGGAAAGAATTTGCATCTAGATTATATTTGAGATACAAGCTACTGAGGAAAATGAACAATATCAGTACAAGAAAAGAAGACTGCATGATAAAAATGACTTGCTGTTGAGTGAGTTCATATGTGAGTTTGAATATGGCAAAGCATGGATATGCTTTGTATCCAGCCATATGTAGAGAATGACACATTGATTTATTCCACAGCTATTTCAAAACATTTAAATGAAGCCTGTGAATTTTGACAGTTACCACTTTGTTCTATATTTTCATGACCCCATTGGTGTGGTTCCTCAACTGGGTTTGTTTTGTTTTATTTTATTTTGTTGTTTTCTTTCTCCCAAGAATCCTTTCCCTCTTTCCCACTTTAGAATCAGACTGTCTTCAAATACAGGTGTTTGGAAATCAATATTCTTGATCTGTTGGGCTTTTACAGTATTGTATAGCAGGAGAAAATAGAGTGAACAAACAATGATCTTATTTTATGATACCTCGTGAAGGCAGCCTCATCATTCATGCTTCTGTCCTATCTGTCCCAAAGTCATCCAACTATTGAAACAGTGGAACAGGTTTTTTTCCAAAGCTTATATTCTGTGTTTTATTCCAAAGTTAAAATCAGTTAAACTGTAAAGTTTTTATTGAACAGATTTATGTTATCATAGGGGTTTCCTTCTGAATGCCCACAAATATGTTCTGTTGAAAGAAAGACATTATAAAAAATTTGTCACGTTAGCTTTCCCAGCTATTTCCCAAATCCAGTGTGTGTATGTGTGTGTTGACCATTACCTACCTTGAAGATCAGGCAGTCAGTGTCATCTTCAATCATGTTTTGTTTCAGCCTTTCATTTACCACATTTCCATTATGTATTTATAAATAGAGATTTTAGATTCGCACTGATATTCTCCATTATATCTTTTGTCAAAGTTCATATCATTGATTTTGAAATCAATTAATTCTTCAGGATTTCTTGGACTATCTGTAGATGGAATTATTTTTTCCACAAGGAGAACAGTGCTCAAATAGAATCATTGAACAAAATTTAATAGAACTTGAAAATTTTCTTTCAAAATCTAACAGCTCCAGAAATACATGTATTACTTTTTATCCTTGACAAAGAAAAGAAATTTAAAAAACATGCAAACAAACAAAGCTCTGTGTAGTACTTTGCTGTACAACACCAGTCAGGTAATTGTTTATCTTGATGTGAATGGGGGAGATATGGAGCGTCTGATCTGGGGTTAGCTTGCCAGAGGTCATCAACCTCCACTGTCATTCTCAGAAATAACTAGAATGAATCACAATGATGGCAGATACGTTATATATATACATGATAAGTAATCCAAATACAGATAGCGTTATTTAAATCTGGCAATCCACAAGGACCACATCATTGTTGCATTTACTGATTACTAGATTTGTGCTCGTCATTGCTTTTTTTTTACATTGGAATAGCCCAGTTCAGTAAACTTTCTCCTCTCACTCCAAGAGACTTTGTCATCAGTCTGAAGCTAAATTTCCATACTTTGCATCTATGATTTTGTGCTCTGTTGAACAAACATTTGGTAGATCAGAGAGTTTTTTTTTTCAGCCATTTTGGTCATGGCAGTAAAAGGTTAAGATGTTACAATCTTGAATTACACTGAGGAAACTAGAAGTGAGATGGAATTTTGTCCTGACCAAGCAGCTTCTCTCCCAGCCCACACTCTCCACCTCATTGTTTGTCTTGCAACCTCAGTGACCCTTCACCCTTGACCTTATATCCATGATTTTCACTGATTTAAGATAGCCAGATGTACACAACAACTCTATAAGACAAAGAAATATTAAAGTGGATGCTAGTGAGATTGTTTACCCCGTATGTATCTACCAGGGCTCACTGCATAACAAAACTGAAAATGAGAATGCTGGAGAGGCTCTTCAAATGGAGATATTAGGCTCAAGGTCATCAAAACTTTTGAGTCAGTTACATTGGGAGACTGTGGAATGGATTAATATGTCATTCAAAATTTATATGCAAAAGTTAACAATTTCAAAATGCTTAATAATGTGCAGTTTAAATTAATGAATTTGGTGCATGCTTCAGTTTTAGAACTACGTTATTATCCTTATGAAGTTTTTTTCTTTGGGATAGAGTCAGATTCGTTATGTTTGTTTCATCCTTTCTATGGGTTCTGTGAAACACCTGTGAAAGATGGATTTCTTGTTGGAAAGGGATATTCCCCTGTTTTTGAAGGGATTTAGCGAGAGGGGTGACTGGTATTTTTCACTGTATATTTTAGTGGGGGAAAAAAAGAATTTAAAAAATATAGTTTAGTCGACATTTCCAGTATAACCACAAGTGAAATGTATATCAGGATTGGAAATGCAGACAGTTCTAAGTGATCACAATCAAGTTTTGAGAAAACTGGAGTTTTTTATTATATTGCCTGTGTTTTGTTTTCAGTGAAACTAAGCTTTGCTTGTATTTTAATTTGTATTCTAGTTCTTTTTCAGGGATAGTGAAGGAAAAGGCAACACAAGACTAGCCTTATGAATATTTGTAGAAAGCATAACATAAAAAAAAAAAAAAGGGAAAAGTCAACATAGTAACTTATGCATTTCCACTTTTCATATGCATCAGTGCTCTTTGGGTAATGGCATAAGTCAGACTTATACCAAAATGCATCTGATGTGTTGTGGGATTCCTGAGCATTGGAGCTATCAGATAATACTTTTAAAAAATGAGACACAACACAATGAAATCAGGCACTCGTCAAACTGAGCCGACCGGAGAAATCGCATGTTTTTCAACAGTGAATTGAATTTTTAACCCAATTTTTTTTGCTTCACAGAACCCTTCTATATCAATCTAAAAATACATTTCAGAGTCAGTTTGCAGAAATAGATTGAATAAAAACCCAAAGAGTGTTGTAATTTAGTGCCATGGCCTAATAAGGATTTACAAAAATGATCCGTCATTTTCTCACTAAATTCAGCTGCTGGAACAGGCCGCCCCTATCATCTTTGATTGCCAATATCTCAGCTTCTACTTAATGTGGCACAAAACTTGTTTCACACACAGAAAAAGAAGTGAATAACCTTCACAGTGATACCAATAACTCAGTATGCTCAAAATTTGACGAGCGCCTGATTTCATTGTGTCACGTCTCAAGTAAATGTGTATTTGTTCAATCATAATGGAATAACTTATCAAATGGCCTATGCTATAAACAGTTTTTTCCTCAGCATCTCAAAAGTGCTGAAAAGGACCTATGCCATTATCGTAGAATAGTAATGATAACATGGCGCTGTAGTAAATGAACATGAGCATTGTTCAGTTGATATAATACACTATATCATATGCATGCATTCTGCCGTTTGCATGATGTGTAACTCTTGGTCCTCAGGGAGGACAAACTCGCGGAGAAAGTGAGTGAGTTCAAGAAATCCATCAAGTCTCGACTGGTTGTGGCTCAGGTAAAGTTTTTTCTTCGCTTTTTATGGATGCATATATATATTATATCTATGGAATGGAGTGAATTTGTAATGGATTTAATTTGCTCTTAATTAGTCACAATTAGCCATTAAGCTGTGACATTAACCGAAAAAGGGTCAGAAGAAATGACTGAAGTTCAAGTGGTTTCGTTTTATAGAGTCAAGATTAAGAATGGATATTGGATAAGAATTGGCCAAAATCATAATGTAAGTTAAGATAAGATAAGGTAAAATTTGTCCTCAAAAAGGAAATGTCATTAACAACTGATGAATCACACTATGTGTGGGATACATTCACACATACAAGCAGACAAAAATAACACAAATAGTGTTGGAAAACTAGGCTCAAGGAACATTGTCTCAGTTTGATAAGCATACCGCTGATAGCAGAAATGAATTTCAGTAATGGTCATGATAGGTTCTTTCAGGCAACAAACGACCAGTTCTTTTGGAATATTTCAAGTGATGAGTAACTTTTTATTGTTCAGTATGTTTTTGAGAAAATAATTCACAAGCAAAGTTCAACGTGTGAATCCCCTGAGCAGACTGGGCATTGACACTTTTAGGTTCAAGTTAATAATTAGCACTGAAAAATGAACTAATAAGATTAAATTTTGTTAATATTTTTGAAAGGGTTTGATAAAGAAAGAAAACACGTCTCATTTCATAATATTTTTGTTTTGATATGTATTGAGTTTTGCATAATATCGAAGTGATCTCTGTATTATTTTGGAATATTATTGATGTCTTTGTTTTTTCTTGAATATCTTTGCATACATTCATATATCAGCTTGATGACTGTGCTGGGCATAGTAAGACATGGCAAGATGCATTTTGAGTTTGCTGGTTCATGAGTGAATAAAATTCAGGGCCCAAATTTATATAGCTGGCTTATTTAAAATATGTTTTCAATCATGAGAAAAGACTAAGAAAGGAATTTTCCTGAAAGATAACATATGGAAATCAAAATCTACCTGTGTATAGTCCCTCATGTGATTTTTTGTGTTCAGCTTGGACTGTAGATTAAAAATCCAATGAAATGTGGGACGACTGTGGATAGAGTTTTCTAAATACATGTAGACCTATATGTTGGAAAATGCAAACTGATAATGCCCACAACAATGTGAAACATTTTGGTAAAGTTAATGTGCAACCACAGTAAAATGTAATTTTTTTAGATTTCCTTTGCTTTTTACATATCTTTACCAGGCAAAATGTATTGCTATATAGATCTATAAGGAGAGATGCAAAACTGATTTATGGAATATGGTTGTATTCTAAGATCATTTTTCTTACACCACATACACACTATCTTTCATGTACTTATGTAATTTGTGAAATTATACCTCTTGCAGGTGGTGGATTCTGTCAAAAGTGATGCTCTGTTCACTTTTGATTACTTGATGCTGCTAGTGCTGGCAAGGTAGTTGCGGGATTTAGTCTTTTCAGTTGTCTTATTATAATTGTGCAGTACTGCATGTGACTGCTCAGTGAAGTAGCTGGCGCATAGCCTCTACTCAATAATGGTACTATAACTTTCTAATGCTTTAAGTCACTGTTCAGTGATATGGTTGGGGTAAAATCTTTACCTAATATTCGTAGGATAATTTTTTTTCAGTGTGTAGAGATTTGCTTTGTGAAAATGCTGGGTGCGAGTCCTCAGTAGTTTTCATGTTGCAGTGAACTTCTTTTGTCAATCAGCTAAAGTTCATCCTTTTGCCAGAAACACTCATTTTAAAGAGACGAAAATCAGTTTTGCTTCCCTGTATTTGGAAGTCTGTGATGTAAGAAATGGTGACAAACAAGCAGTGGAATCATTATAACTAAGCAAATAACTGCCTCAATCTCAAGTCTTCACAGCAGTAACATTTGAGTTGTAAAAGATATGCTAAAAATATAGCTCTCATTAAACAATATTGCTTGACCAGTATAATAATTTGAATCTTGAGCCTTGAGCTACTTGTAGTTATAATCTAAACAGAATGCATGTTAGTTGATAAGATTGAACTATCAAAGGAAGAATAACTCGCACATATTATTTCATTATGAGTGGCTATTTAGATCCAGTCTTGATAATATAATCAATTCCTATTCATCGTGGACACCAAAAACTTTTGTAGGAAAGATAGATTTGTAGCAAATCTGAATACACACATTGGCCAACTTCAAGGTGTATATAAGTTCTTATGACGAGAAAAACAAAGTTGCATTCAGCAGTCTAAGTCAGCTAATGTTAGCTCTGTGGTAGTGCCCCAGATAGTAGTGCATTGCAAAATTATTTTTCAAATATCTGCCAGTTTTGAAATATCAGTGCATAGTTTCTTCCTGATGCTGCTTTCTCTGTCATTCATATTTATTTATCATGCATCTTGATGAAATGCATTGGATGTCAAAAAGAAGGCTGCTTTGAGATAGAGGATTTTACTGACCATGGAGTCAGAAGAGATAACTTTGAACATAGATATCCTGCACCAGAAGAGTTGTAACTAAATTGTTTTCTCACCAAAGTCCAGTGCACCCATTTCTCTCTCCATGGACACCAAAATCTCTACATGAAAAAAATTTGACATCAAATTCATTTCACCCGCTGGGGTGACATTTACTTAAAGTCATATTTTCTTCCAATTTATAAGAGAATCTTACTGTTCTATTCTCCTCCCCCCTCCCCCCCCCCCAAAAAAAAAAATCACCACCACCTTCCCTACTTATGGCTTCAGTATGGTTGCTCTCATGGGACTTGTGGAGGCCAGTTCGGTGGTTCTGGTGGCAAGCATGCTCATATCCCCACTAATGGTAAGCTAAAATTCCTTACCACAATGCCATTGATATATGATAAAGGCATAAGTCAGATTTAGGCCAGAATACAACTGCTTTCACATGGCATTCTTGAATATGAGAGCTATCAGATAATGTCATCAAAAAAATAATAATAAATAAATAAATAAATGCACTTCTTGAATTCACCATTAATTCCATAGAATCACATTGACGCAGTTTATAAAATGACTTGTGCTGTAAATTTTTTTCTTAACATTTCTAAAGTGCTGGAAATAGCTTGCACTATTATCGTAAAGAAGTAGCAATGTGAACTTATCAACACTTTCATTTCATTGCTGTTTGTTTACCTATTTTAGTCATATTTGTCATTCAGGGAGCATGTAAGAAGTTCTGAGACTTATCACATCTACTGAAAGATGCTTCTTTTTTTAAGTGGAATTTGTATTTTTACAATAAGTTGTGGCAATCAGGATGAGATGGTGCATCCAAATTTTCATGTATATACCACTATGGAAAACAGTCAGCATTTATGTATACAAGTCTATTTATAGTCTGAGCAAAACATTTCATAGTCCATACTGTAATTGATAGAGCAGAGCAGATAGTAAATTTTCATAAATCTTTGTCTCTAAATGAAAATGTTAAATAGATACAGAGATTCATTATGTCAGATGTGTTTTAGTCCATATTGTCTTTTTATGTTGTTCTTACATTGCTGTGAGGCAGATTCATTACTTCAACTTTCATTTTGAACATCAAACCCACTGCAGTTTGAGAAATCAAACATTACATCCTTTAACTGTATTTAAGAAAAATGCACTTAGCATTTGCAGTATATGAACTTCTTCTTTTCAGATTTCATCAGGAGATTTTGTCACTTCATGTGCCATTTTTGTTGATTTTAGCTCTACTGAGTGGAATAAATTTTGCATTTTCTGTGAGGAACATTTTGTATGATATGACAACATTTTATGCATACAAAGGCCGATAACTGTAGTCTGTAATTATTACCAGGCTTTGTATTATCTGTGTCTTAGTTCTACAACATTTTCCATATGTTTGTTAAAGCTCACTTACATTTTTTGATAGTATCCATAGAATTTGCATCAACACTTGTTCTTACTCAAATTTGCTAACACTGCTTGTAGAATCTGCATCAGTATCTGTCTTTTTTATAATTTGTTAACAGTTGTCATGTCATATTCATAGAATCCATATCAACTGTCCCCATTGAAATTTGCTAACAACCCCCGTGTTCACAAAATCTCCATCAGCAGCTGTTCTCATTGAAATTTGTCAATGTACCCATAGAATCTGCATCAATGACTACCCTCATTAAAATTTGTTAACATCACTCATATTTATATTATTATTAACTCGTGGTATCTGTGTCTGAGTTGCTCATAGTGTTCATGAAGAAGAATTTATCCACTGCTCTCATGACTGACTTTTCTCATTTTGATTTTGCTTTGTCCAGGGTCCCATCTTGGCTGGTGTCTTTGGTGCTGTTATCAGAAACATGGACCTCCTTAAAGTCGGCATCAGGTCTGAGCTAATGGGACTTGGACTTTGCATATTCACAGGTGAGTGACCTTGGTTTAGAATTTGAATGAAATGTATATTTCAGTTGATGTATTAGTAAATGTTTCCTTCCATGCCAGTTTTACATTCACCCTCTTATCTTTTTTTTTTTTTTTAAATTCCATACTTTACCAATATTTTAAATTTAAAGGTCAATACTGTCAGAGAGATCTATTGTTTTTGCAGACCAAAATTTGCAGTAGATAGTTGAGGGTTGAGAGTGTTTCCCAATTTATGTATTTAAAAGCTGTAGCTAAAACTAAAACCTGCAATGTTTGAATGGAATACACATGCAATAGGTATTTTGTTACAAAATTTTCTGTACCCTTGAAATGTTGAAGAGACCTTCCATTTGTTTGATTCATTCTCTAATTTAGTAGGCCGACTTGAAATAACTTCCATTTTTTTTTATATGTGTGTGTTTTTAAGCTGTCCATTTACAAGTGGTAAAAACAGTTTGCTGTTTTGAAATTTGAGTTTCAGGGAGAGTGGTTTGTCTTGTGTGAAAAACAAATCCTGACAAGAACATCCTCCCATGATCCTTTAGATTTCTAAGAATATTGTAAGGGGCCTGTCATATTCTTCTTTGGGTTTAGAAAATCTGTTACGGTTGCTTGCTTATTCACATAAGCCTGAGGCTAACAGAGTGACAAAAGAGGGAATAAAAAGTGTAGAAAGCAAATAAATGGTGTAGAAAGCAATTCCTGCCTGTGTTGATCTGTACAGTGGTCCATATTTTTAGGCACAACTCATAATCTGTTGGTTTCATCTCTGGTTTGTTTTATCTTCCACAATGAGCCCTTTTTTCAGCCAATTAGGTTATTTCCCTCTGCCATGTGCAAGAAGTATAACACAAGCTTTGTTAATCCCTTCACTGTTATGCATATTTCCTCCCCCAGTGCTACAAAAATTTCACAAAATAGGCACAATCACATGAATCAACAATGAACTATAATGCAGTTTCATTTCTGTCGAGTTTAAAACCTCTTCATTGCTCTGTTGACATACAACATACATAACAATATGACTGGGGTCAGATGCACTATTGACATATAGCATACATCACTGTAAAACTGTGTCTTATGGTTATGTATGCTGTATGTCAGTAGCACATCGGACCCCAGTCATATTTGGATGTATGTTGTACATCATAAGAGTAGTGAAGGGGTTAAGAAGGACAAAATCACATTTACTCTTGTTGTTGGAAGCATGTGAAGCTAAATAATATGAAAAAAATTATCATAATAAGAAAGACATATTTTGATCATCTGGTAAAATTTTCTGTGACAGGTATTTTGTTACATTCTATATACATCTTTCAACCTCCTGCTGGAGGTTATCTCGATGGTTGAACAGGTATTTCAAATAACAGGAGAGAATTTGTACTCAGCAAAGGGAAGTAATTTGATTGACCATCAAAATGGCTCATTGAGTCAAGAAAATGCTTATTACAACATATACAGCAAGTTGTTAGCACCCTTTTGTAACAATGGTGCAGGTAAAAACTTTTGCCTCTATGCAACTGCTATCTTATGGCCTTTCTGAGCAGATGATGTCATTGAAAAAGAAAAGTGCCAGTAGAGTTATGCATTAGTTGAATAGAATCATAACAGCATAACTCACCAAATGGCTTGTGTTATTTCAAACATTTTTTTCTCAATATCTCAAACATACTAGAAAAGACTTATTCCATTATTGTAGGGCAGTAACATTAGAGAGGTGAGAGTGCATTATTTATATTCTGAGATAAATGAATCATGCTGAATAGATTTTGGTAATTCTGTTGATCTTCATAAATGTCATTCTTTGCAGGTTTCATCGCTGGGTTTGTTCCTGCAGCCTTTGAAAGTGCTGGCTTGCACTGGAGAAGTGTAGACAGCTGGCCAACAGTAGAAATGTCTTCAAGGTGAGAGAAGCATTACTGTATGTCTCGCAGCCAGTCGGAATGAATCATAAATTACTGGACCCAAACAGAGAAATCATGGGTTGAAATGTTTTTAAATAGCAGAAATTGAAAGAACATTTGTCTCTGAATAAGAGAACATTGTTCTTATGGATAGGTTATAAGTGTATCAGGATGTTGTGAAGTGAACAGATAGATTTGTGCAATAAACTGTTCGTTTTTGCTGATTTTTGTGCTGGTTTCAGCAAATGCTGAGAGGTCACACTTTACCTCTTCAATTGACAATATCACTGGCTATTGTAAAACAACAGAAAAGCTTTTTCCCAACAATAAAAATGTATGAATAAAGGTTTTATGTGATAGTATTAACTCAGTTTGGTGGAAAATAACATATGCCTTATTTTGACAGACTAGGAGATGTGAAGTACTGCAACAGATGATGTTATTGAATAGTCAAGAATATAACTGTGCAGTCTGATATGTTTTCTGTGTCATTTTTCCTAGTATATATGTTCTCTAGGTAAGAGAAACTGTCGTGTAGAAGTAAATTGCATTGTCAAGATTAATGATCATAGGTTTTAAGTTATGAGCTGTCTGATGCCCTGTCATTTCAACAGTTGAAATGCCTTTAATTTGAGAGAAAACAAGAATGAGTGGTGTTAAATTTTTGCACTGCCAGAATGAATGATGACATGTAGTCTGCCAGTTTGTGGAATATCTTTTATGTTATTTTTTATTCTTTACCGTTAATGTTTATATATACATGTTTAAGTACTGCAATTATAGCATACCCATACATTCTCTAGCTGTAGGTATAACACAATGCATGTATGTTTTCATGCTTCTTTCGGCTACATGGTAAAGATCTAAATGGTTTCTTTCTGATTATATGGGTCAAGTTGATTCTCAAGATAAAAAAAAAAAAAAAAAAGACATGAGAGACTTATATATAACATGTCTGGAATCAATGTGGTTGATTTGATAGACAAATATAATAATGAACATTGTCAGGGAGCATTATGCATAATTTCACTCAGGAAAAGTAGTCGAGATAACCTCCACTAGGAGGTTGAAAGAGGTATTGAAGAATGTAATGAAAAGTAAGAAGAAATGTTTAATCCTTTTAACTCATTCCCTACGGTCGCCCGTACTGTGCAGCCGATAATCTTCCACGCTATGGCGATCAGCCGTACACTGCGGTCAACAGTGCTAGACTAATAAAACCACAAACAATTCCAGTCCAACATATCCAACAGTATAGAATAAGTTTGTTTCCAGTTCAGAAGAGGAACTTGATGTAAGTTTCTATATTTAGATGTCCACAGAGCGTTACAGGAGGCGAATACGAAGTTTGATCGTGTGTCGGTTGTGATTCAAGTGTTGCCATGGCTTCAAAATGTAAATCTGATAGTCCACCCAGCATGATTTGCCGCAGAAAGGGTATCTCAAATGCTGAATTCATTGGATTTCTCTAGAAGATGGAAGATTTTGATGAACATGAGGGGATCAGTAGTGAGTTTCGAGAGGCGTATTACACACATGAATGGGATAAGAGGAGTGAACAGGGTAGATCTAGCTAGATCTAGATCGTGTGACAGTGATGATGAGTCAGTTGACATAAATCAACCAAGCACCTCAACTGGAACAACAGACAGAAATAAAGCTAGCTGTAGCTCTACGCGAACTTCCACTTCAACCCCTAGGCCTAGAACCCAGGCTCACCTCCACCAAGTGAATGGGAGGGAGAAACATTTCATTTTTTTTCAAGATTCCATGGATTATGGTTGTGTTGGGTATCATTCTAAAAAAACTGTCAAAAAAAAAAAACTGGTTGGAACTATCAGTGTGAAAGTTTGTGTGCTTATTTCTAATTGAATTACCTTTATACAAAGATGTCTATGAAGAGCTAGCTTTCATACTCTGCACTCAAAAAAGGGTAAGTTGGAAAAGTTGTATAATGAATTTTCCTTCTTCTTGATTTTTGTCACACTTTCAACCTCATTTTTTCAATAATAACAACTTGCAGACACATCAAGTACACTGGTGCACAGTGAATGTTCAATTTCCTTTCCATTGATGTATCACACTTTATGGTTTGCACTAATTCTATGGTCTGTAGCCCTCACTTTCTGTCCTTACCATAATTTTTCTTCTGGGCAGTTTTTGGAATTGCGTCAAAACGTGGAAAAGAGTTCCGTTGGGAATGAGTTAAGACCCAGAACAGGTTTTAGAAAACTGTGACAGTGTAATTAAATTCTAAATCAGTGTTGAATATAGGTGATCCTTAAGTGAAACTATTATATTGATCGAATCTCATTCCTTAGTGAAAGTGTGTACTTTGTCGTCAGTTCTCTATATAAAGAACTCAAAATTTCAATTATGTTTGATTTTCTTGCACTGCCTCATATTGGTTACAGTGAGAGACATAGAAGATAATGGTCAGACTTTGTAATGCATGTATTTGTTGTGGTTGATTTGATTTCATCAGAGGCGCACTGAGGGCTTTGCCAGTCGGTGTTCTGATTGCTATACCATCTGGTGCAGGAGTAGCACTCTCCATCTTGGGAGGGAAAGTTGGTTCCTTGGTGGGGGTGGCTATTTCTGCCTCGCTTTTGCCACCTGCTGTCAATGCTGTAAGTAGCCATTGCCCAGAAGTTTCATAATGTTAGTAGCATTTCACCTCTCAAATACTTGTACAGAATTCATGAAGAGCACATGCCTCATTCTTCCTTTAGCTGCTATTCAGTAGGAGATTTAGCTATTGAAAGGTAGTGAGTTTGATATAACATGAAAATATCGTGGACTGGATTTTCATGTTTGAACTTTGTCAAACATCAGAACTTTCAAAGACAGTCTTCAGAGTAAGGCAAAAGAAGAGAGGTTACTGGTGTATAATTCCAGTGTCTTTTCACAATACAAAGTGATATTGTGAGAGGAAATATCTATATTTTGTCTTCATCCATAATTCTTGGTAACATGTTTGTCAAAAAAGTTATTCTTGTAAGCTTATATTGTATTACAAAATTTAATTTTCTTACCAGTACTACTGAGACAAACTTCCATATGAATTCAAGTGATTAGTCACCTACTTGTTGATTCTTTATAATTTGTGTTCATACAATAAAAATGGAAAAAATCAGCAATATCTATGTATACTGATAGTGAATACTTCCTTATTTTTATTCACTCTAATTTGTCACCCATATCATTTTGGGGCATGTGATATGTAAAATTTCATTTTTTTAATACTCAAGACCATCCCCTGTATGTGCAAAGTGAGAATTATATTCTCACAAAGCAGTGTATGGTTAGCTTTGTCTCATTCTTATGAACTGATCTGTAGTCATAGAAGCCCTTTCATGTAGATGTAATGGCTAATTGAGTAATTCTCAAACTTATTTTGATCTGACCCAGCAGTGTATGCATGAAATGAGTGAAAAGAAAATTTTTGCCCTTTATTCCTCCAGGGTTTATTGTGGGCCAATGCCATTGTTGTGGCAATCACTCCGCCTAAGGTTGTTGGTGAGGTGAGTAAGGACTTATCTTCTCTTTTCTGCTCATTTAATTATAGCTGGCTGTTCTATACAATTTTCATATTTGTCTTATTGCATTTGTGCTTTTTGCCATTCTCTCCTAGGGGACATTTTTGAAATATCAAGTCACACTGTTTTGTTTTTGTTTTTTTTCATGTTTTGGCAAAAGAACACTAAAAATTAAAGTCAAATTTGATCGGACTGTGATGTTAATAGCACCATGATCAGCTACAATTTAGCCATAGATCTGTAACTGTAGACCAAGTAGACCAGCCATTTGTAATACAATGCCAAAATTTCACATTTTTGTAAATATGAGCAATGGTGTTTTCACTTTTTTGTGAAAACCAACAGAATTGCCATGTTTATCTCACTGCTTATGCTACCTTTTTATTCCCCCTCACCCCCCTCCCCCCTCAATCCCCATTAATTTTTTTTTGTTTTTGTTTTCTTTTACTGTCATTAGTGTTAAGCAATACTTAATGGAGAAATGTATTTGTTTTCAATGTGCATTGCATATCATTAAGGATCTGTTGTACAGGTGGCTGAAATGAGTGGTATATTGAATTTTTCCTGTATAGGCCTACTTATATCAGTAGAAATGGAAATGAGTGTAATTTATATGGGTGAGAAAAAATCATTTAGCTTTAGCCCTCTCTGTGCTATGGTGTTCAAGTTATCCCATTGTCAGTAGAATCTGATTTGTTACAACAGAGTCATGTTTGACATCTGACCATTTCACCAGGCTGTGCAACATATTTACCAGTACCGCTCAATCCGTATAGTATGTACTTACATATAATCTTTTGTTTATGCAATGTGTAGTTCAGAATAAATTTCACATGCAGACTTTTTTAAAAATGTTTTTCAGTGGAGATATTCCAACACTACAGATGTCAATGATACGAACACAAATGACCATGGTGTCTTGCAGAGGATATTTTATGAGAATGCGACCTGTCCTCCATTTGTTGACAACGATTATATCCCTTATTATTACTGCAACATGGCCAAGGAAAGTGCCATCCTTGGAGTGATGAGTCTTCTTCTGACCATCCTCAACATTGGATGCATTATCGTCATGGGCATTGTTTTTCTGAAGGTAATGTGGTGAAAGTATTTAAACCCTTACAGCCAAAGATCGTAGTCTACCAGTATAGATCATCACCAAGGACATTGTTGTTCTGAACTGAAGTAAAGTAGTTTATAACCCATAAAGTCTGAAGAACTGGTCTGCAGGTTGAAGAGCCATACCCGTAATACAGATATTTGAGAGCATACAAACTTAGTTTATAGCAATTATTTGTCACTATGGTCATTTTAAACCCTTTGAAATCTGAGCCCCTGAACCTATGTGGGTGCCTGAGCTAAAAATAGTAGAAAATGAGTTTGTGTGGTTAGTGAAAATGCTGTGATATTGAACAATAAAATTGTTAGTTTTCTATGAATCTGAAGAAAATAAGTCTATCTCACCATCTCCAGTGTTCTTTCCTGTGGTGAAAGTTCTTCCAACATCTGGATCCCTCCATGCATAAATGTTGTCTACAGAGGCTGCATCGCAATTTAGTTTCTGTCCTCCTGAACCTGAGTGACCGACATAATTATTGGATCCGGCCATAAATGTTCTTGATCTGAGTGACAGATTTATTGAGCTCACCATTCTTCATCAGTTCCACTTTTCCATGAATGGTTTAAAAGTAGGTCGGAGAGACCAATATATATATCTGTCATGAGGGTTTACGGTAAAGTCTGTAATATAATGATATTTTCGGGTTCAGAGATAGGAAGGACACGTCAAACAATCGAAGAATACATCTCTTTCCCATTTCAAGCGTAATCCAAGAATTGAATAAATTTGCCATTTTTGTATCGCACCATTCTGTACATTAGATGTCATAAGCTCATGCATAGTTATTTCCATGCACCAACTCGTTTTGATTCCAGATCAAAGAGGTGGCCCCCATTAGGTCAGTAGCACCAGCAGAGAAAGATTTCTTCGGAAAGGACTTAAAGGTGAGTGAAATTTTTACTTATCTCACTCTGTGAAAGGCAAATGTGTTTGTGAACAGTACCTTCCTGCACAGCCATCTTTGCTGTGGACAGCTTGAATTTCTGGCCCCTGAAATGTTCTCAGACAGTAGACAGCAATTGTGGCTACAAATTGCAGTTATTGATAATTAGAGGTACCATTTAGACTTTGGATTGAAAACTCATCATAAGTGGGCCTGTGGGACAAAATTTAAGAGAGTCTTATATCCTTACTTAACAGCTTTGCCCTCATACATGTAATATAGAACATATGTAGCTACTCATAAATAGTCTATGTTTGGATAACATAACTTCTAAATTTTTGTCTTTGTCCTTATCCTCTGATTGGGCATATGACATTTTTTTTTTAACTCTCAAAGGTCAGAATTTTTTATCCATTTTGCTGATTTTTGTTTATGTTTATAATAAAAATTGTTATTGTGAAACAGCAGCTGTAGCATCAGTAATGTATCCTGGAAAGGCCAAACAAGGCCCATAATGTTGATCTCCGAGCACACTGTTTTTGAGTGGTTCTCCATGGCGGCAAAATTTGTATAATACTCATATTGGGAAATGTTTGAAGTGCCGTGAGTGTTGTTTGAGCCTTCAATGTTAATGATATTAAATAATTATGGCAATTGGCATGACTCAGGTATGTGTCATTTGCATCATGAGAAAGATCACATCCAGCTGAATTCACCAAGTATATGTTGTCTTCTTCAAATGGTGCCCTGCTGCATAGCAATGGCAGTCATGCTTGTGATTCAATATTCCACTCAGTCTATTCTCAGTGGCTCAGCAAGAGATTCAACAAAGGGTGTGGATGACAGTAGAAAATATATCTTTCTCTGTCATTTGTGCTTTCTTCCGTTGGTGTTTTATTTTCCAATGATTGTGTTCTCCGGTCTGTTTTGTCTATACAAAACAATTTTCTGATCTTTTCAGACCCCCTATCCCTACTCCAGGCCCTGAATAACCCCACTTTTAGGGATGCTAGAGTAACTCACCTCCTGCAATGCCTTCAAAGTCTATTCAGCAGGGGGTGGCGTGGATTCGCGTTCTGCTGGGTATCGAGTCACGTGGGTATTGCAGGAAATGAGGCAGCAGATTCCATTGCCAAGGTCAGCCTGATTTTAGATCCCCAGGATGAGGGAGTCCCTAATCTGGATCTCAGGTCGATCATCAACGAGTACATCAAATCATGATGGCGACAGCAATGGAATCAATAGACTGCAAACAAACTTTACTCTATCCAGTCAGACCTTGGACCTTGGCCAGGGTCTGCTCAGCCATGAAGACAAGACCAGATGGTCCTGAACCACCTGCGTCTGGGTCACTCTCACCTCACTCACTCTCAGAAGAGAAATGCCCCCACAGTGTGTGGCCTGTCACTGTCACACATCCTAATTGGCTGCACCGACGTCAGAGACACTCAAGAAGCCCACTTCTTGACTCGCTTTCTGAAGGACCTTTTTAACAAAACGAAGCCGCAGGCCGTCCTGAGCTTTTTACGCCAGGTTGGTCATTATGACAAATTTTAACATCACTTCATAACAGATAACCGTGCTAAGCATGTGACGAGTCCACGGGACGCCTCAAAATTGCTTACATCCATCTTTTCATTTTGCTATACAATATTTGATTACCCAAATTTATATAGATATTTTGATATCCTTTTATAACTCATAAATGTGTTGTCCATTCAAGGCTACATTTTATCTAGTTACACCTTGATCAGAATTTTACTGTGTAAATGCACCCGTCGTTGTCGTGCTGATGTACCGTTAAACCCCAACACAAACGAACAGTCTGTTTTTGAATGGTTTTCTGGTTAATGTGTAAGAAAATGGCACAATGAAATATCAGAAATTGTCAGTCGAGTTCAAAGACAAATTCTCAGAGGGAGGGAGAAATAAAGGAATTTTTTTTCTTTTGGTCCTTGATTCATTTCATTTTAGAAATCATTCGTGTGGTGAAAAACAAACATCAGTGAGCTTGGATGCAAGTTTTACTTAAGTAAAATAAGACTGTGTTACCTCATTGCTATATATGCATTTGCTGGTGAGTTTGGAGCAGAATAGGAAGGAAAAAGAAGAAAGAAAAAAACCCAGAGATCTGACATTTTAGGAGTCAGTTAAGGAATGATTGATTGAAGGAAATATGTATAGAAAGTGAAAAAATGAGAACATTGGTCCCTGAAAAAAGGCTCACATTCCTCTTTAGTGAGCCACTTTTTTTTTTCAGTCAGACAAATTACCTCCTTTTGCTGACCACATTAGGTTAGAAACAAGCAATGTAATAGCAAAAAAAAAAAAAAAAGAAATTTGGTCTTTCCATTTGAGATGTGTAAGGGAAAATTCTGAAAATTTCATTGCGTAGCAAAAATGCCTATTTGTTGTCATGTATATATTTATCACGTGCCTGGAAAAAAGAGGTAATGAGCCATTTTGGCCTCCAAGTAAATTACTGCCCTTTATCAAGTACAACTGGTATAATACAAGCACTGCAAAGAAGAAAAAATCATTTTTTCTCCTGTTATATGAGTGGCAGAAAGTTATGAAAATTTTGCTCCATGGTGAATTTTTTTTTTGTTTTCAACATAATAATTTTTTGCTCTGCATGTTTCTAATAGCAGGAGTTAAAGTCATTTTTTTTCCCCATCTTTGCATTGCCTATCTTGAACTTTGGAAAGGGAAGTAACTTAGCAAACTGGAAAAATAACTTATGTCACTGACTGAAAAATTCATAAATGAGTAAGTTAGGGTTGACATCTTTTCTACCACATCTTAACAAAGTTAAAAAAGAAGAAAGAAAGAAAGACAGAGAAAGTGAAACTGCAGCTGTACATTCTGTTAAATTTTTTTGATAAAAAGAAAAAGTCACACAGAAGTTCTTATAACAGTTTTGTTTTGCTGAAATGTAAGAAATTTCTTTCTTTCCTGTCCTCGTAGACCATGGATACAAGGTTGGTATCAAAACTGGTATTTGTGATTTCATGAAGCAGTAAAATTTTACACAGGCTGTCTTGCTAATTCTAACAATAAAGAGATGAGAGTTTAAAAAAAAAAGAAAGAAAAATGAAGGCTTACAGGCCAAAGCTGAGGTTGCAGTGACATTCTCACATGTTTACAGTTTTTATTTGTTTGTCTTTTTTTAAAAATTTTTTCTGGGATGAGATATACATCTTGTATGCTCGGACTAACCATGTAATACTGGTCCTAAAGTTTTACAACTTCTCAAAGCACTCTCCATTAGCTTTGATGCATGACCTTTAGAACTAAGAGACAAAGGAATGGCTCCACGCCTCAGCAAATGACCTCCTGATTATTTATTGAATGTTAATAGCTATTCATCGTTGTCCCTGAATCGCTCCTCATTTGATCTTTGACTGACGGGAGTAAGAAAAAGTCATAAGGAGCTTGGTCTGGTGAGCAAGATGGGTGTAGGAGAGATTTTACATCTTCTCTTTCTAAATACAGTGGAACTCGAATTCAACAAGCTCGGATCTAATGAGACCTCGCGTCCAACGAGGTACATTTTAATCCCCGTTTTATTCTTTATAAACTGTTAGTAAAATAAATTGGATCGAACGAGCACCGAAATAGTCAGCCTCGACTCTAACGAGCACGACCATGGCTGGTTGAATCACTTGAATCACTTTTTCCTCCCTTTCTTTATTCGGGTTGCATCACTGCCTGACGTGATGAGAACAACAGGGGCCCGCAAGTTTGCATGGGGTGCACACGCCAATCGTTTGTCACTCGCAGGCACAGTGGTGAGGTCTGTTCATTGTAGGCCTAGTTCATTATCCCGGTGGGTGGGTACACCGAGCGGCAGACCCCCCCTCTCACACACACACAATAGCGGGTCAGTCCAGTAGGCCTTCCGTCATCAAGAGATACACACTGAGTCAAGTGTGTAGTTCTTTTGCCTTTCGTTCATCGCTGCTTCTGTGCAGCTGCTTCTGTGACTGGCAAGAAACTACCCCTGCTGGCAATTGGGAAACACGAAAAATGCTTCAAAAATGTTCACACACTACCTGTCATATACAGATTTAACAAGAAAGCGTGGATGACAAGCCAACTTTGAAGAATGGATACGAAAACTGGATCACCAGTTTGTACTCCAAGGCGGGTCTATTGCTGTAATTGTTGACAATTGCAGCGCTCATCCAAAGCTCACTAATCTGCAGGCCATCTAGATTTTTTTTACCACCCAACACCATATCACGCTTGCAACCTGGCGATCAAGGCATTATTAAAACCTTCAAGACATTCTATCGAAAACATGTGCTTCGACGCTTCATTCGATCGTATGATGAAACAGGATGCACCAGTTCACACTTCAAGATGTCGCTTCTTGATGCACTCACTATGGCAGCAGCATCGTGGAAGGACGTTGGCAACAGTACTGACATCAAATGTTTCCAGCATGATGGTTTTGTGAAGTAAAACACATCACCAGAATCTACTGCAGACAACGCAAACATTCTATATGTATTCAGTACCAATACACTTACATTTTCACACACAAAAAAAAAAAATATAAAAAACCAAGAAACTCATTCTTTCTATGCATTAACACACAAAAAAAAAATATAAAAAACCAAGAAACTCATTCTTTCTATACATTAAAGATTGACTACACCCTCAACAACAACAACAACAACACCACAAAAAAAAAAAGAGAAAAAAAACCCAAAAACCCCCGATCTAACATTTTTGTAGCGATCTACACTGTACATTTGACAGATTGGATGACAAAGGAGACAACTGTAGTATTAAAAAAAAACAATATGAGTTGCGCCCCTTTATCACATATGTTCCCCTCGCATTCAACGACACCGCGGGTCCAACAAGAATAACCAGTCAGTCCCAATGACCTCGTTCTATTCGAGTTCTACTGTACTGCAAAGTCACATGTGCTTTGTGAGCACTTGCATTGTTGTGGTACAGCGTAACCCTTTGAGTGTCTGTCCTCAGATCCTTTTGTGCCCGGTTGTGGAAGTCCTTTGGTAAACAGTTATTTATATACTATAGGGCAGGAACAGTCCTTTGTTGTTCTACAGGAATTATTATAATATGGCAACATTTTCCCTCTCCCCTCAAAAACCCGCCACCGTCATTTTACCAATGCTGAGAGATCACTTAGGTTTCACATATAGATCATCTCCAGCACTCACCCATTACATGCTTTGCTGCTTGCTTTCAGGATTTTAATTGTGCATCCATGTCTTGTCTCCAGCCATGACTTTGTACACAGACTTTAACGAGCCTTCATCATATTCTCTAATTCTCTAACTTAACCTTAGCCCTTTTCTGATCCTCAGTCAACATATAGGGTACCCACCAGGCACAGACCTTCCTTAGCTTTAAATGTTCATGTAATATTTTATAGACAGTGGTGGATGGAAAGCCAAATCCCTCCTGTATTTCCTCATGTGTTATTCTCCTGTCTCTGTCTACCAACTTTTGCCCAGGTTCTATGTTTTCATTCGTAATTATGAGACTGGTATTCTCATGGAGGGGTCTGCTTTGGTGGTCTTTCTGCTACATGAAAATTCCTGATATCACTTGTAAACAGTTGATATATTTGGAAGGGGCAGATTCTCAAAATATTGCTGTTAGCTGATTCACAGATTCCATAGCATTTAAACCCCTTTTGGATTCAGACAAAATCACTGCTTGAAAATCAAGAATGTCTAGCTCCATTTTGATGCTCAAAGATAGTCTTATCTCACCTCACACTTCTAGTCATAAAACATATCATTTCAGCTGAAAAATTATGAAAAAAATTTCTCAGTCTTGTAAAGTATTTATGCATTTTTCTGCCAAATTTTTAGCCATTAGGACCAGTAGAAATAGGCTATCCGAGCATATATAAAAGGTACACCGTGTATCATCCTTGTGGTATTTTGTAAGTTCCAGATTTGAATTTTGATACAGTTAATATTCGTTGGTGTTTATTACCTAAGTGTGAGTGTATATTTTTTGTTTGATATTGTGTTGTTCTTTTTTCGTTACTATCTACTTTTCACTGATTTGTTCATCACCATCACTCAGATCTCTCAGTCCTGCCATCTATTTACAGTTATCACTTCTTTGGTTACCACATCTAGATAGTTGGTGTTCCAAAATTGGCATTCTATACTAGACTCCTTTCAACATACTTATATTTCTCTATAGGACACAAAGAGAATATTTGAGTCAGTTTTGTCCGTTTACAAGTATCACCTCAATGATTGCCATATCTAGAAATTTATTTCTCTAAAACTATCATTCACAAAGAAAAATTATTTTGATAAAATGTCATTTGACATAATCACATATTTCTCCATAGAACCTGTGGAATATTTGTCACTGATTCTTCCATCTTTTTTAAATTGTCATTACTTTGATTGTCATGTCCTTCTGCATTCCATAACTGTTATTCATGGAGAAAACTTATTTTCTTTGCAACATATGTATGTTTCTAGATAGAGAGTACACTGTGTGTCATACTTCTACCATCCTTTTTACTATTATCATCCCTTAGATACCATACATAAAAAATCCAGTGTTCCCAAACTAGCTTTCATAAACAAAAATGATCTAGCAAGATCTCATCTAGTATATGCATATTTCTATGAAGAACCGTTTAGAGATTATATGTCATAACCCTTTCCATATATTTTTGATTGCCACATTCAGAAAATCAGTACTCCTACACTGGCATTAATAAAAAAAAAGTTTTGTTATCAGGTGGATCTTGCCACTCAAGATACGACACATGACAAGTAATCAGTGGCAGTCCAGTGACTCTACAGTTAATAAGGCTGATGATGATGATAATGATGATATGGATGATGAGATAGATTTTGCCATTGAACTCACAGATTAGGGGTGGACATGCACAGGGTGCTAAATCAATTTTTTTTTTTTTTAAAAATATTTTTTTAAATACATGCATTGTGAACCCTGCCATTAAATTTTTGCAATGCCAGATTTGTGCTACCTTTGTCTTCATTGTCCAGCAAAGAGAACTAATAGATAAATAAAGCTTAAATCCAATGTCTGGTTTCATTAATAATACCAAAACACAGGGGGGAGGGGGGGAGAGGTGTGTGGCCAAAAACTTCAGTTGTAGCAATACTTTTATCTGATCATTTATTATCCTTTGTATTTCCATTGCCAGGTTATGAACTATAGATTGGCAGTCAAAGGGCTGATATACAATACAGCATGTTTCACCATTTCCTCTGTGTACTTTCACCCAGTACATCTCTAGACTCACTTCATATTTCAAACACTGTCCCTTTCTTGTAGTTTCTAGCAAAGTTAAGTCCTCTCCTTCGCAAACTCAGCACTTTCCCTCCTTTTTCTTGAACAACTTAATTTCTGTCTATCATGTATCAACATATGATGTTAATAGAATGTGAAGTATTACATAAAAATTAATTTGTCAATCTAAAGCAAAAATATCCATGCAAGAAAATAAGGCCAGTCATCTAATTACATGTAACTTGATTTGCTGTTTCAGATGATATATATATGTAGAGATATATATGTAAGATATATATATGTTGCTTCACTTTAGAAAAAAAAAGTGTTACAGATAATGCTAATTAAACAAAATAATAGGGTGAAGAGAAAGTGACGTTAAAAGTTTTTTCACTGTGTAAACTTTTAGAGTATCACACACATACACTCCCCCCCCCCCCTTC